>WNWK01007146.1:32976-61220 GCA_009830355.1 Cherax destructor | reverse complement strand
TAATAATAATAATAATAATAATAATAATAATAATAATAATAATAATAATAATAATAATAAAATAATAATAATAATAAATAATAATAATAATAATAATAAATAATAATAATAATAATAATAATAATAATAATAATAATGAGCGAGCTTCAGAACACCGCTACTAGTTAGTGCAGCGAACGCCACAACATCAGCCAAGCTGTGCATGTGTTTACGTCGCCGTGGAAGCATTTCTCGTGTTATTATTGCCAAATTTCTTTTTTCTAATCATGGGTCCTAAGTAAGTGCAAAGGACAGTGCTGAGAAGAAAAAGAGGATGATGTCCATGGAATTACAGCATGAAATCATAAATAAACAAGCGAGTTGTTTGCGAGGCAGTACCCTCCACCTCTGCCAGCGTATGTACACTTTATAAAACCAGTTTATTACTTTACATTCTCTATTATGCTTTATGTTTTTATACAATATTTCTTATTTATAAATACATTGTTTCAGTGTTTTCCTTATGAAACTAGTGATCTAGTACAGTTAACCTCGCACTCCGTTTTCTCTTATAATAAGAGCATGGGAAGAATGGTCAGAGCAGGAGCGGGAATGACCGCCACCACTAGTCACATGACATATTTTATTCATTCTAGAGTACATATTATGTTTCTGTGTTATTTATATTGTTTATTATGTCATATTAGATGAATTGTGATAGATAAATAAGCCGTAGAGTTGATATTAGCTTCATATTGAAGTATTTTGTCCTGCCACCCGAAAGCAGAAATTCCGCTGGAACGGATTAATGGCATTTAAATTAATTTAAATGAGGAAAATTAATTTGATATACGAACAAATTGAGTTACAAGCTAGGTCACGGAATGGATTAAACGCATAAGTCGAGGTTCCAATGTATTAAAAAAAATTTAGAGTTATTTTCCCCCTCTATTTTTCACCAAATTTACCTGTGATTTACCTGTTCCAAGTTTACCATTTCAGGCTGGCCTGAGGTTAGGTTTCGCTATTGACTGCCTGGTCAACTAGGCTATTTAAGCAAATGATTCACAGGCTCACACAGCCATCACAACCAATTTCATATTTGTTTTACACATGTATGAAGGGCTCACACTTGTTTAGTAAAAATTGTTAATGACCTGCAAAATTAACGATTACAATTTTGTTAAAGTAATTATGATTATCAACTTTTCTGCAATTTTTCATCATATGCATTGCCAGTTTGTCACTGTTTATGTTTGCATGTGTTGCAAGCTGTTAAATCTATGGTTCAACAACTGTGAATTTAACAGCTGCACTGGTGTGTTATGCAGTATGGACCCATGAATAGTCATGGCTGACATTATAGTCTTACCCACTACATGAAATGTATGTAATCCCCTCCTTACAATCTTATCATAACACATGCCAAGGTACCTGGTACTCTCACTATAACAATGAAAGGGTGTAGAGCATATATAAAGTGTTGTCAAATATAATAGAGTAGGAGGGAAGCTGTTGCTCATGCCTGCACTTTCCTCACCACAACCATCCTGTATCACATACCCAGACACTTGCCTCAGTTACCACAACAGTGAAAGGGTGGAGAACATATGTAAAGAATGTTGCATCAGATATGATGTGAGGAAGGTAATAGTGAATGGGAGTGAGAGGGAAGAAAAGGAAGGGTGTGTGTTACACACCAGAATACTGTATATACCATCATATACAGTTTTTAAATTTGTAAAAAATAATTGATACTGAATAATGTAGTTCAAGAATGTATCTCCGATTATAAAATGTTTTTTTTTATTTTTTTTAACACGCCAGCTGTCTCCCACCAAAGCAGGGTGACCCAAAAAAGAAACTCTTTCACGCTTGTTCAACACTTATCTAAGGGAAATAAGTTCAGAGTTCCATGCACCCTAGTTATGTATAAACAGTTCTAAGGAATTTATTATATTTGTTAGTGGGTGACTTACTACCTGCTTTTTAATTCTCTCCCCACCACCGCCACTTCCTTGTATGTTTTTCTATCCCATTTCTATATTCTTTTCCATTTCTTTAGTCTTGCTGTAGGGAAAGAGGGGGACTGTATGAAATCAAGGCTTCAATTATACCTTAATACCTGTGGCCAATATCAAGGGTTCTATAACCCCTACAGACCAGCCTGAAGCCAGACTTACTTGATGACTGCCTGGCACAACCCTCACAAGTTGATATCACCTTCACATCAGAAATCCTAATTAACCATCTCCCAGGTACAACCACAGACTGAAGCACTGACTGGTACCCAGAAGAACAGGTCTACTTTCTCGGGTAATTACATCAACTACGTTCCATCTTCGTATTACACAAGAAAAACATTTTATGGATCTATTCACATGTATGGAAGAGTTGGCACTTACTTGTTCAAGAGCTGATTTTTGAAAGTCAAAATTGACTGGTTTTAAGCCAGGAGACGATAACGTACTAGTAGGTGAATCTACAAATTTTGTCCACTGTAAATAAAACAAAAATTATTTATTATTATAACAGTTAAATGCCTTACAAGGCAAACTAAATTTCCTCTAAACACACTACTTTCTGACAAGTTTTAAACTATTAAAACAACATTATTTAATGAACTTACAAAGAAATTGTATTACTGGCATTGGCTAATACAGTAGGGCCCCACTTATATGGCAGGTTAGGTTCCAGGCTACTGCCAGAAAGCAGAAAGCCATTTTTTTATCTTATGCCAGACAGCAAGTTTACACTAACTTATATTAAGTTAATAATAAAACGAGGCATTAAAAAAAACAATAAAAAGTAAAATACATACACAGTACATTCATTACTTACCTTAAAATATTTGTAGTCTTAATGTAGGGAGAGAGGTGAGTAGTACAGTGGACCCCCGCTATTCGAACGGCTCGGCAGTCAAACAATCGTCATTCGAACGAATGCGTTCGTGACCTGTCTGCCCAGGCGCTTGGGTGCCTCACTGCGCAGGCATGGAGAGCCAGTCCCGTGTTGTTTACACTCGAGAGAACAATACCCTGAACGCTTCTCCAGACATTTCACACTTAATTATAATTTTTTGGAGTTTGTTCATTAAGTGCGACTGTGAAATAAGCTACCATGGGTCCCTAGAAAGTTCCTAGTGGTACCCCTGGGCTGATGAAAGTGAAAAACACCGTAGAAATGAAGAAGGAAATAATACAAAAATACGAGATTGGTGTGCGAATGCGTGATCTTGCCAGGATATATGGCAAAAACAGGTCAACTATCGCTTCTATCCTGCTTAAGAATGAAGAAATTAAGGAAGCTGATGTTGCAAAAGGTGTTACTGTGCGAGCCAAAAATAGACCACAAATAATTGAAGAGATTGAGAGGTTGTTGCTGGTGTGGATCAAGGATAAAGAGTTAGCGGGTGATAGTGTGTCGGAGTCAATCATTTGTGAAAAGGCAAGGAACTTGCATGCCGATCTTGCAAAGAAAATGCGTGCAACCAGTGTTGATTGTAATGGTAGTGAATTTAAAGCCAGCAAAGGCTGGTTTGAGAGATTTAAAAATCGTAGTGGCATACATAATGTGGTAAGGCATGGTGAGGCTGCCAGTTCAGACAAACCTGCAGCTGAAAAATTCCTAAACGAGTTTCAGGACTACATAAAGACTGAAAAATTGAAACCTGAACAAGTGTTCAATTGTGACGAAACAGGCCTGTTTTGGAAGAAAATGCCCAACAGGACCTACATTACTTAGGAGAAAAAAGCACTGCCAGGACACAAGCCTATGAAAGACAGGCTAACTCTCATGATGTGTAGTAATGCTAGTGGGGATTTTAAATTGAAGCCTTTACTAGTGTATCACTCAGAAAATCCCAGTGTCCAAGAGACACTGGGATTGTGTGTCTTGTGAAGAGCTAGTCAGAATGCATGACTCACAAAGCACCTTTTCAGTGACTGGATCCATGAAGTGTTTGGCCCCAGTGTGAGAAAATACCTACAGGAAAAGGGTTTGGACAAGTGCCTCCTGTTACTGGACAATGCTCCTTCACATCCTCAAAACATGGAAGACCTACTGTGTGAAGACTTCAAATTTATAAAACTGAAGTTCTTGCCTCCTAACACCACTCCTCTCCTCCAGCCCATGGACCAGCAGGTCATCTGTAACTTCAAAAAACTCTACACAAAAGCAGTGTTTGAAAAGTGCTTTGAAATGACCTTGGACAGTGAATTGACCTTATAGGCAAGGCTTGGGAGGGAGTGACTTCAAGGACTTTGAACTCTGCTTGGAGACCATTGTGGCCAGGTTGTGTCCAACAGAGGGATTTTGAAGGGTTTGAGGCTGACACTGACCCTGCCGACCCTGTGCCTGTTGTGGACTCTATTGTGGAATTGGGCAAGTCCCTGGGGTTGGAGGTGAGTGGCGAGGATGTGGAAGAGTTAGTGCAGGGTCACAGGGTAGAGCTAACAACTCAAGAGCTGCAACAGCTGGAAATGGAAGAGCATCAGACCAGATTTGAGGCTATTGATTCACGGGAGAAGGAGGAGGAAGAGGGGCTGAAGAAGGTGCCTTCTTCAGAGATTAAGGAGATGTGTACAATGTGGAATAGGTTGCAAACTTTTGTTGAAAAATACCACCCTGAACAAGCTCAAACAAGCCATAACAGCAGCATGTTCAGTGACCAAACAATGTCCTTCTTCAGGAACATGTTGAAAAGGCGCTAGAAACAGAGGACTGTGGACAGTTATTTTGTTAGTGTCCAGTGACTCCCAAGCTGGTCCTAGTGGGATTAAAAGACAAAGAAAAGAAGTAACCCCAGATAGGGCTTTGATACCTGAAGTCCTTCTGGAGGGGGATTCCCCTTCCAAACACTAACCCCTCCCTCCCTCACTCCTCCTCCCTCTCTTCCATATGCCATCAACAATCTTCAATAAAGGTAAGTAAAAAGACTTGCATTTATTTACTAATACTTTTAGTAGTACAGCACTGTAGTATTTAATGTTTTTGTCTATGTAGAAGCTTAATTTTATTAAAATATATTATTTGTTAATATTTTTGGGTTTCTGGAACGGATTAATTGTATTTCCATTATTTCTTATGGGAAAAATTAAATCGCCTTTTGAACATTTCATGTTAAGAACAAGCTCATGGAATGGATTAAGTTCGAATAGCGAGGGTCCACTGTACTTATTTGTAGGAAGTCAGGTGTAGGTAGCCCTGGCTCCCCTGGAACGATACTTAGAGCAGCCCAGAGAGATCAAATACACATACAGTACACTCATTATTTACCTTAAAATATGTGTAGTCTTAATGTAGGATGAGAGGTGAGAAATATTTATTTGTAGGAAGTCAGGTGTAGGTAGCCGGTAGATGTAGCCCGCCTGGGCTGGAGAGCTACATCTACAGTGACCTACCTACATAGCTATACGATATTTAACCCTTTGACTGTTTCGGACGTATATATACGTCTTACGAGCCAATGTTTCGGACGTATTTATACGCCTAAATTCTAGCTGCCTCAAATCAAGCAGGAGAAAGCTGGTAGGCCCACATGTGAGAGAATGGGTCTGTGTGGTCAGTGTGTGCAGTATAAAAAAAATCCTGCAGCAAGCAGTACATAATGAGAAAAAAAAAACTCCGACCGTGTTTTTGGATTAAAACGCCGACTTTGAGGTGTATTTTCGTATAGTATTTATGGTTGTATTCTCTTTTTCATGGTCTCATTAGATAGAATGGAAAACATTTTACAGGAATAGAGATGATTTTGATTAGTTTCATGATGTAAACGATCTTGAAATTGAGCTCAAAGTAGCGGAAATGTTCGATTTTTGCCAATGTTCAAAAGTAAACAAATCACACCACGCATTCAATACACATCAACTGGTGAGTCTAATATGCTTTCACAAGTGCACAGATAGAAAGCAAGAGTAATGTAAGAGGGGCCTAAAGACATGACTAATGAACAGATAACATCTTATTTTAGTGATAGGGATGTCTGCATTGTTAATTCTGGACCCTATTTTGAAATTGACATCTTTTTTATTTTGCATAAAATTGGCGAAATTGCCATTTTCTGACCACTTTATTGGGTAGTTGAAATTGGTAAATTGGTGATTTCTTGTACTCAATCGATAGAACAAATGGAGTTCTAAAGAAATAGCTATGAGTTTGGTAGACTGTCCCAATGGAATTGGCCGAAAATAGGGCACAAAGACGGCAAAATCGCCGATGCGTCTATATCACTGACATCGCTAACTTTGCGAGAACGTAATTCCATAAGTTTTCAATCAAATTTCATACTTTTGGTGTCATTAACATCGGGAAATGATTCTCTATCATTTCATAAGAAAAAATAATTTTTTTTTTCCAAAATTTTCCGACATAAAATGACAGCTTCAGAATGGGGCCTCCGACAGTCAAAGGATTAATGCGGCCCAGAACAATATTACCATCGACATACCCTGTTCACTGAGTTTAATCGTTTCTAACAACTACCTTTAGATGCCATCATAAATGAAGGGAGAAGTAGTGAATAATTCATGCCGAGAATTGTAGACAAAATCGTTGTGTGTTAAGGGGAGTGACCGGGCCAAACGCTGATTCACACACATTTCCTCTGGTGTTGAACCAGAGAAAATGTAATGTTTTCCCTCCGTCTGGCTACCACACCTCCATAGCACAAACATAGTACGTATGTTTATATATGTAACGTGCTTCTTATATAACTTTGAAGAAAATATCATAGAAGGATTAATGAAAACGTCTATAGTATTAACATAAAATAAGACATTTAACCCTTTCGGGGTCGGTGCCGTACTAGTACGTTTTATGAGCAGGGGTTGGTGCCGTACTAGTACGTGTAAATTCTAGCGGCCTCAAATTAAGCGGGAAACTTCTGGTAGGCCTACATATGAAAGAATGGGTCTATGTGGTCACTGTGCGCAGTATAAAAAAAATCCTGCACCACACACTGCATAATGAGAAAAAAAAACTCCGACCAATTTTTTTTTTTTAAAACAGCGACTTTGCAGTCTATTTTTGTATGGTATTTATTGATGTATTCTCGTTTTCTTGGTCTCATGTGATAGAATGGAAGATATATTACAGAAATAGAGATGATTTTGAGTGGTTTGACAATGGCAAGTACCTTGAACCTGAGCTCAAAGTAGCGAAAATGTTCGATTTGCGCCGATGTTCAAGAGTAAACAAATCACACCATTGGTCCAATACACATCAACTGGCGAGTCTAGTATTCTTGCACAAGTGCACCGATATTATTTATACCATTTTTACAATGATGCAGTTGTATACATAACAGTAAATCTTCTATTTTTTGTGAGAATAAAAATTCAAAATGGAAAGCAAAAGTAATGTAAGAGGGGCCTGGAGATGTGACTAATGAACAGAGAAAATGTTACTTTAGTGCCAGGAATGTCTGCCTTGTTTATTCTGGACCCTATTTTGAAATTGGCATTGTTTGAAATTTGTGTGAAATTGGCCAAATTGTCATTTTCTGACCACTATTTTGGGTAGTTGAAATTGGTAAATAGGCAGTTTCTTGTAACCAATCGATAGAAGAAATGGAGTTCTAGCGAAATAGTTATGATTTTAGTGGACTGGAACATTGAAATTGGCCAAAAATAGGGCTCAAAGTGGGTGAAATCGCCGATGCGTAAACATCTTCGAGACCGATAACTTTGCGAGAGCATAATTCCGTAAGTTTTCATTCAAATTTCAAACTTTTGGTGTAATTTTGATCGGAAAAACATTCTCTATCATTACATAAGATTTTTTTTTTTTTTTTTTTCAAAAAAAATTTCGACCCTGAGAATGTGTTTCCGAGAAGGCCTGTCAACCCCCAAAGGGTTAATGTGCCAAAGAGTGATTATTATTACGTACTATTAATATTACTTATGGTAGTAGGTTGGTAGACAGCAACCACCCAGGGAGGTACACTACCATCCTGCCAGGTGACTGAAACAGAAACCTGTAACTGTTTCACATGATGGTAGGATTGCTGGTGTCTTTTTTCTGTCTCAAACACACTGGATAACAAGTATATCTTGCTACTTCTGCTTACACTTAGGTCATACTAAACAGGCATGCACATGCATATATATACATGCACACATCTAGGTTTTTCTTCTTTTTCTTAACCCTTTCAGGGTTATTGACGTACTAGTACGGCTTACGCCCTGGGGTTATTGACGTACTAGTACGCCTAAATTCTAGCGCCCTCAAATCAAGCAGAAACAGGCTGTTAGGCCTAGATGTGATAGAATGGGTCTGTGCGGTCAGTGTGCGCAGTATAAAAAAAATTCATGCACCACACAGTGCATAATGAGGAAAAAAACTCTGTGTTTTTGGTTTAAAACAGCGACTTTGCAGTCTATTTTCGTATGGTATTTATTGATGTATTCTAGTTTTCTTGGTCTCATTTGATAGATTGGAAGATATATTACAGAAATTGAGATGATTTTGATTGGTTTGACAAAGACAAGTACCTTGAAATTGAGCTCAAAGTAGCGAAAATGTTCGATTTTTGACGATGTTCAAGAGTAAACAAATCACACCATGCATCCAATACACATCAACTGGCGAGTCTAATATTCATGCACAAGTGCTCTAATATTATTTATACAACTTTTACAATGATGCAGTTGTATACATAACAGTAAATCTTCTATTTTTTTGTGAGAATAAAAATTCAAAATGAAAAGCAAAAGTAATGTAAGAGAGGCCTGGAAACGTGACTAATGAACAGAGAAGACGTTATTTTAGTGCCAGGAATGTCTGCTTGGTTTATTCTGGACCCTATTTTGAAATTGGCATCGTTTGAAATTTGTGTGAAATTGGCCAAATTGCCATTTTCTGACCACTATTTTGGGTAGTTGTAATAGCTAAATAGGCGGTTTCTTGTAGTCAATCGATAGAAGAAATGGAGTTCTAGCGAAATAGCTATAATTTTAGTTGCCTGAAACATTGGAATTTGCCGAAAATAGGGCTCAAAGTGGGCGAAATCGCCGATGCGTAAGTGTCATAGCTGCTGCTAACTTCGCGAAAGCATAATTTCGTTAGTTTTCGATCAAATTTCATAATTCTTGTGGAGTTATGATCAGAAAAATATTCTCTATCATTTCATAAGAAAAAATAATTTTTTTTTTTTTTTAAATTCTTGGACCCTGAGAACGAGTTTCGGAGACCCCCCTTGGACCCTGAAAGGGTTAATAGCTCTTGTTCTTCTTTATTTTCCTCTATTGTCCATGGGTAAGTGGAAAATAATCTTTCCTCCATAAGCCATACGTGTCGCACGAGGCAAAAAAAATGCCAGGAGCAATGGGCTAGTAACCCCTTCTCCATATAACGAAAAAATCGTGTAACGAAAGCTTTTTTCGCAAAATATTTTTCTCGTGTAGCGAACATTTACTCGTGTAGCGAACCGTACCATTCCTGTCCGCCTGCCCCGCGCAAGCACAGTGAGGCAGACAGGACACCAGTCAAGCGTTGTTTACACTTGAGAGAACATTACCCAGCACGCTCTTTCAAACATTCACAATACTTTTGTTGTGTTTATTGCTGGTTCAGTGATTGTCACTGTGAAATAAGTCACCATGGATCCAAAGAAGCTTCCTAGTGGCACCCCTGTGGTAAAGAAAGTGAGGAACACCATCGAACTGAAGAAAGAGATTGTAGAAAAATATGAGAGTGGCGTACGTCTGAGTGAGCTTGCCAGGATGTACAAGAAACACGCATCTACTATCGCCACTATCCTGGCAAAGAGAAATGAGATCAAGGAAGCTAATGTTGCAAAAGGGGTTGATATGTTAGCGAAAAATAGATCGAAAACAGTGGATGAGGTTGAGAAGTTGTTGATGGTGTGGATAAACAATAAACAGATAGCAGGTGATAGTATATCCAGGGCGATAATTTGTGAAAAGGCAAGGAAGTTGCACGTAGATCTTGTCAAGACAATGCCTGGAACCAGTGGTGAGGAGAGTGATTTTAAAGCCAGCAGAGGCTGGTTTGAGAGGTTTAAGAAACGTAGTGGCATACACAGTGTTGTGAGACATGGTGAGGCAGCCAGCTCAGACAAACATGCAGCTGAAAAGTTTGCAAGTGAATTTAAGGGGTTCGTAGAGGCTGTAGAATTCCTCCCCCAACAAGTGTTTAATTGTGATGAAACAGGCCTGTTTTGGAAGAAAATGCCCAACAGGACCTTCATTACTCAGGAGGAAAAGGCACTGCCAGGACACAAGCCTATGAAAGACAGGCTAACTCTTATGATGTGTGCCAATGCCAGTGGTGATTTTAAAGTGAAGCCTTTACTGGTGTATCATGCAGAAAATCCCAGAGCCTTCAAGAAACACAATGTTAACAGGAATAATTTGTGTGTGCATAGGAAGGCTAACACTAATGCATGGGTCACTAAGGACTTTTTCATGGAATAGTTGACTGGAGTATTTGGCCCTAGTGTGAAGAAATACCTCCTGGAAAAGAAATTGCCACTCAAGTGCCTCCTGGTACTGGACAATGCTCCTGCTCATCCTAACAACTTGGAAGAGTTGTTGTCTGACAACTTTAATTTCTTCAGAGTGAAGTTCTTGCCTCCTAACACCACTCCTCTCATCCAGCCCATGGACCAGCAGGTCATTGCAAACTTCAAGAAACTGTACACCAAAGCAGTGTTTCAGAAGTGCTTTGATGTGACCTCAGACACTGCATTGACCCTAAGAGGGTTCTGGAAAGATCACTTCAATATCGTGCATTGCATAGGCCTTATAGGTAAGGCTTGGGAGGGAGTGACTTCCAGGACTTTGAACTCTGCTTGGAGACCACTGTGGCCGGATTGTGTTGAAAAGAGGGATTTTGAAGGATTTGAGGCTGGCTCTGACCCTGACGACCCTGTGCCTGTTGTGGAAGATATTGTGGCATTGGGGAACAGCCTGGGGTTGGAGGTGAGTGGTAAGGATGTGGAAGAGTTGGTGGAGGAGCACAGGGTAGAGCTAACAACTGAAGAGCTGCAAGAGCTGGAACTGGAACAGCATCAGACCAGAGCTGAGGTTATTGCTTCACAGGAGGAGGAAGAGAGAGTGAAGGAGGTGCCTTCTTCACGGATTAAGGAAATTTGTTCCAAGTGGAACGATGTGTAAAGTTTTGTTGAAAAACACCACCCTGAGCAAGTTGAAATGAGCCATCTGTGCAACCACTTCAGTGACAGAGCCATGTTGCACTTCAGGAAAATATTAAACAGGCGCCAGAAACCGAGGACTGTGGACAGTTATTTCTCGAGGCAGGGATCCAGTGACTCAAGATGGTCCTAGTGGCATTAAAAGAAAAAGAAGGGAAGTAACCCCAGATAAGGACTTGTTACCTGAAGACATTTTGGAGGGGGATTCCCCTTCCAAACACTAACAGCCTACCCCTGTTGTCCTCCCTATCTTCCAGATGCCTGTAACTCTCTTCAATAAAGGTAAGTAAATGTTATTTATTAATCTGTTTTTTATTATTTAGTATTAGTAGTAGTATTTATAGTTTTAATAATGTTGTTTTCGGTATGTAGAACAATAATTAAAATGTATTTTTTGTGAATATTTTTGGGTGGAACGGATTAATTGTATTTACATTATTTCTTATGGGAAATAAGATTTTGAATTACAAATTTTTCGTGTTAAGAACTAGCTCTTGGAACGGATTAATTTCGGTAGTCGAGGGACCACTGTACTAAAAAAAAAAAATTTTTTTTATAAATTTGGGATGCTTGACTGTGCATGGATGTAGTGCGGATGATAAGAAAGAGATGATTGCTGAAGTTATGAATGAAAAGAAGTTGGATGTCCTGGCCCTAAGCGAAACAAAGCAGAAGGGGGTAGGCGAGTTTCAGTGGGGAGAAATAAATGGGATTAAATCAGGAGTATCAGAGAGTTAGAGCTAAGGAAGGGGTAGCAATAATGTTGAAGGATCAGTTATGGAAGAAGAGGGAATATTAATGTGTAAATTCAAGGATTATGTGGATTAAAAATAAGGGTCGGATGCAAAAAGTGGGTCATAATAAATGGGTATGCACCTGGAGAAGAGAGGAGTGTAGAGGAGAGAGAGAGAGAGAGAGATTTTGGGAGATGTTAAGCGAATGTATAGGAACCTTTGAACCAAGTGAGATGGTAATTGTGATAGGGGACCTAAATGCTAAAGTAGGAGAAACATGTGTAGAGAGGGTGTGGTAGGTAAGTTTGGGGTGCCAGGTGTAAATGATAATGGGAGCTCTTTGACTGAACTTTGTATAGAAAGGGGTTTAATTTTGGTAATACATATTTTTAGAAAAAGAGGATAAATAAGTATACAAAATATGATGTAGGGTGTAATGACAGTAGTTTGTTGGACTACGTATTGGTCGATAAAAGACTGTTGAGTAGACTTCAGGATGTACACGTTTATAGAGGGGCCACAGATATATCAGATCACTTTTTAGTTGTAGCTACAGTGAGAGTAAAAGGTAGATGGGACACAAGAAAAATAGAAGCAGCAAGTAAGAGAGAGGTGAACATTTATAAACTAAAAGAGGAGGCAGTTAGGGTAAGATATAAACAACTATTGGAGGATAGATGGGCTACTGAGAGTGTAGGCAATGGGGTCGAAGAAATATGGGGTAGGTTTAAGAATGTAGTGTTAGTGTGTTCAGCAGAAGTTTGTGGTTCCAGGAAAGTGGGTGCGGGAGGAAGAAGAGCGATTGGCAGAATGATGATGAAAAGAGAGTAGTAAGGGAGAAAAAGTAAGCATATGAGAGGTTTTTACAAAGTAGAAGTGATGCAAGGAGGGAAGAGTATATGGAGAGAAAAAGAGAGGTTAAGAGAGTGGTGAAGCAATGTAAAAAGAGAGCAAATGAGAGTGGGTGAGATGTTATCAACAAATTTTGTTGAAAATAAGAAAGTTTTGGAGTGAGATTAATAAGTTGAGGAAGCCTAGGGAACAAATGGATTTGACAGTTAAAAATATGAGAGGAGAGTTATTAAATGGAGAGTTAGAGGTATTGGGAAGATGAAGGAAATATTTTGAGGAGTGGTTAAATGTTGAAGAAGACAGGGAAGCTGTGATTTCGTGTATAGGGCAAGGAGGAATAACATCTTATAGGAGTGAAGAAGAGCCAGTTGTGAGTGTGGGGAAAGTTCGTGAGGCAGTGGGTAGAATGAAAGGGGGTAAGGTAGCTGAGAATGATGGGATAAACATAGAAATGTTAAAAGCAGGTGGGGATATAGTTTTGGAGTGGTTGGTGATATTATTTAACAAATGAATGGAAGAGGTAAGGTACCTAGGGATTGGCAGTGTGCATAGTTCCTTTGTATAAAGGCAAAGGGGACAAAAGAGAGTGCAAAAATTATAGGGAAAGAAGTCTGTTGAGTATACCTGGTAAAGTGTATGGTAGAGTTATTATTGAAAGAATTAAGAGTAAGATGGAGAGTAGGATAGCAGATGAACAAGGGGGCTTTAGGAAAGGTAGGGAGTGTGTAAACCAAGTGTTTACAGTGAAACATATAGCTGAACAGTATTTAGATAAGGGTAAAGAGGTTTTTGTGGCATTTATGTATTTGGAAAAGGCATATGACAGGGTGGATAGGGGGGCAATGTGGCAGATGTTGCAGGTGTATGGAATAGGAGGTAGGTTACTGAAAGCACTTTAGAGTTTTTATGAGGATAGTGAGGCTCAGGTTAGTGTGTGTAGGAGAGAGGGAGATTATTTATCATTAAAGTAGGCCTTAGACAAGGATGTGTGATGTCACCGTGGTTGTTCAATATATTTATAGATGGGGTTGTAAGAGAAGTGAATGCGAGGGTCTTGGCAAGAAGTGTGGGGTTAAAAGATAAAGAATCAAATACAAAGTGGGAGTTGTCACAGTTGCTTTTTGATGATGACACTGTGCTTTTGGGAGATTCTGAAGAGAAATTGCAGAGGTTGGTGGATGAATTTGGTAAGGTATGTAAAAGAAGAAAATTGAAAGTGATGAGGATAACAAAAAGATTAGGTGATCAAAGATTGGAGGGAGAGAGTATGGAGGATTTGAATGTATTCAGATACAGTGGTACCTCTACTTACGAGCAAAATTTGTTCCAGTCCGCTATTCATGTGCCGATACCGAAGGAATTTTTTCCCATAAGAAATAATGAAAATTAGATTATTCCATTTCAGACCCCCAAAAATACACTTACAAAAGCACCTACAAAAATACACTTACATAATTGTTCGAGTTGGGAGCTGCTTGTAAGTAGAGGTACCACTGTATTTAGGAGTGGATGTGTCAGCAGATGGTCTATGAAAGATGAGGCGAGTCATAGAATTGATGAGGGGAAAAGGGTGAGTGGTGCACTGCAGAGTCTGTGGAGACATAGAACTTTATCCGTGGAAGTAAAGAGGGGAATGTATGAGAGTACAGTTATATATGGGTGTGAAGCACGGGTGATGAATGTTGCAATGAGGAGAAGGCTGGAGGCAGTAGAGATGTCATGTCTGAGGGCAATGTGTGGTGTGAATATAATGCAGAGAATTCGTAGTTTGGAAATTAGGAGGAGGTGCGGGATTACCAAAACTATTATCCAGAGGGCTGAGGAGGGGTTGTTGAGGTGGTTCCGACATGTAGAGAGAATGGAACGAAACAGAATGACCGAGTGTATAAATCTGTAGTGGAGGGAAGGCGGGGTAGGGGTCTGCCTAGGAAAGGATGGAGGGAGGGGGTAAAAGAGGTTTTGTGTGTGAGGGGGCTTGTACTTCCAGCAAGCATGCGTGAGCTTATTTGATAGGAGTGAATGGAGACAAATGGTTTTTAATACTTGACGTGCTGTTGGAGTGTAAGCAAAGTAACATTTATGAAGGGATTCAAGAAAACTGGCAGGCCGGACTTGAGTCCTGGAGATGGGAAGTACAGTGTCTGCATTCTGAAGGAGGGGTGTTAATGTTGCAGTTTTATAACTGTAGTGTAAGCATGCCTCTGGCAAGACAGTGATGGAGTGAAATGATGATGAAAGTTTTTATTTTTCGGGCCACCCTGCCTTGGTGGGAATCGGCCGATGTGTTAATAAAAAAAATATTAATATTACTATGGCGTTAAGACTAGAGGAACATTCTTAGTGATTTTAGTGTGTACCTGCACACCAGCACAGTGTGTAAGCATATTTAGGTACAGGTACACAGTGCTAGTCACAACATTATGAAGCCCCTCCCCCCCACACGTACCAAAACACAAACACATACCATGAAAGATTATAATACGTATATATATTTGCACACTTACTGAGGTTTTAATACACTTGGTGCTGCGTCCATTATGATTAATCACGTTCCTCAGCCGTGTAAAAGACTCACACACAAATTCTTGAGGGTTTGGGGAGGTATATTATTTAATGCCTCATGTAGAGCAGCCTCCAGCCACAGGATGGAACTGATATCCTTACCCAGCAAACTTTGTTTCACTACTGACCAGAGGTTCTCAATAGGGTTTAGGTTTGGGGAATTGCCTGGCCAGTCATTAAAGAACCTCAATTCACAGTCCTTAAGCACTGAACTACAGATTTGGCGGTATGACACACTGCACCATCCTGCACTTGTCAAACGCCTCAGGTAAATTGTCACACAAAAACTCAAGGTAATTACAGTGGACCCCCGGCTAACGAACACCCCGGAAATCGTACAATTATGTAAGTATAATATTGTAAGTGCTTGTGGAAGTGTATTTTTGAGGGTCTGAAATAGACTAACCTACGTGACATTATTTCTTAAGGAAGTAAATTCGTTCGGTAATGGCACTTGAGCAGGCATCTGGAATGAATTTTGTTCGTTTGCCGGGGTCCACTGTATACTGGTTCATATACAGTGGTACCTCTACATAGGAGCAAAATTCGTTGCAGTCGGCTATTCAAGTGCCGGTACCAAAGGAATTTTTTTCCATAAGATACGTATAATGAAAATTAGGTTAATCCATTTCAGACCCGCAAAAATACACTTACAAAAGCACCTACAAGAATACACTTACATAATTGTTCGAGTTGGGAGCTGCTCATAAGTAGAGGTACCACACTATTGGTTTTGGGGAAGCATAATGAGTTCAACACTCTGAGCACTGAAACACTTCCAAACCATGAGTGAGTCTAGATGTTTGGTGGTCCCACAGGTGTAGTGTGGGTCTAGCGAGTCACTACCTCTGGGCCAGTACACATGTCCCCCACGGTTACAGGTGATGGTGAAGGTTGCTTCATCTACCCAAAGTACTTCAGACCACTGTTGAGGATTCCAGTGAAGATATTTTTTTGCATAATCCAGCATACGTTTCTTCTGTGGCTTGGAGTATCAGTTTCTTAACCTGGCGGTGACTACTGTTGCCCAGTTCTGACACACGTCTGTTAACAGTTCTTACAGACACCTCTGAGATAAGATGTAGGTTCTTTTCTTTCAATTCTCTAGCAGTTATCTTAGGTGTACTCTCCAACTGCTTCTTTAACACAGTTAAGGTACGAACAGATGTCTTCTTCGAGGGGCCAGGCTGAGGTTTGGCAGATGGTAACTCGGCACTGCCACCAGCCTTGAAAAGCTGCCCCCAGTTCCTCACTGAACGCTCATACACACCAACATTCTCCACTATTTCTTTCGTTTGGTGCCCAGCTTTGTGAAGCCATATGATTTGAGCTATAGTTTCACATGTTAAGCCATTAACGGTCCAAACGTAGATCTACGTTAGTACCGCTAGCTCCCCAAACGTAGATCAACGTTTTATTTTTCCTGCCTCCAAATTTGGCACGATTGGCCTGAGATGCCTAGTCAGCATAGAATGGGTCTTAACACTCGGTGTGCGCAGTATTAAAAAAATCTGGGACTACTTAGTACCTTGTGGGAGCACCAGTTCGGATTTAACCCCATTTATGCACACTCTCTGCTTCTTATTGGTGAGCCATGACTCGATCCATGACAGCACTTTTTCCCCAATGCCATGAGCTGCCACTTTCTTTAACAGTCTCTGGTGCGGTACTCTATCAAAAGCCTTACTAAAGTCTAAATAAACAATATCGAATTCTTTATCGTGATCAACAGCCTCAAAAGCTTTACTGAAGAAGGTTAATAAATTAGATAGGCAGGAACGGCCCCTCGTGAATCCATGCTGAGTATCATTAATCAAATTATGGTTATCTAGATGGTTTCTAATAATTTTTTTTTTTTTTTCAACAAGTCGGCCGTCTCCCACCGAGGCAGGGTGACCCAAAAAGAAAGAAAATCCCCAAAAAGAAAAAACTTTCATCATCATTCAACACTTTCACCACACTCATACATAATCACTGTCTTTGCAGAGGAGCTCAGATACGACAGCTGAGAAAAGTCCCTCCCAGCTGTCACTATCTCAGACCCCTCCTTTAAAGTGCAGGCATTGTACTTCCCATTTCCAGGACTCAAGTCCAACTAAATCAATTAATAATTGACTAGCAATTTGCCTACAATTGAGGTCAGGCTTATTGGGCGGTAATTTGACGGTAGTGACTTGTCCCCTGCTTTAAAAATAGGAATTACATTAGCCAGCCATCTTCCACATATCAGACACTACACCTGTTTGAAGAGATAAATTAAAAATGTTAGATAATGGTTCACAGAGTTCCATTTTGCATTCCTTAAGATCCCTTGCAAAAAGCTCATCAGGACCCGGCGATTTATTTTGTTTCAGTCGGTCTACTTGTTTCATAACCATTTCGCTAGTGACTGTGATATTACATAATTTATCTTCTTCTAGGCCTCTGTAAAAATTAATTACTGTTATATTATTAGTGTCTTCCTGTGTGAAAACCGAGAGAAAATAATTATTAAAAATAGAGCACATATCATTCTCCTTGTCAGTAAGATGCCCAGAGTTATTTTTAAGGGGACCTATCTTATCCCTAACTTTTGTTCTATAAACCTGGAAAAAACTTTTGGGGTTAGTTTTTGAATCCCTAGCAACTTTAATTTCATAGTCCCGTTTAGCTTTTCTTATCCCCTTTTTAACGTCCCTCTTAATGTCAGTATACTGATTTATAAGATGACCCTCACCTCTTTTTATGCGCCTATAAATTCCTTTCTTCTGCCCTAAAAGATACTTCAGCCTATTATTCATCCATTTTGGGTCATTTCTACTTGATCTAATTTCTTTATATGGGATAAATGTTCTTTGGGCAGCCTGTATAGTGTTAAGAAAACTGTCATATTGATACCTCTCTTCGTCACCCCAGTCCACAGTTGATAAGTGTTCTCTAAGTCCATTATAATCTGCTAAGAGAAAATCTGGGACTGTTACTGAATTATCCCTACTATCATACATCCATTCAATGCTAAAGGTAATTGACTTGTGGTCGCTTGAGCAGAGTTCCTCTGTAATTTCTAAATTATTAACAAGGGTTTCCTTGCTTGCCAGAACCAAGTCAAGTAGGTTATTTCCCCTTGTAGGTTCTGTCACAAACTGCTTCAAAAAGCAATCCTGAACTACTTCTAAAAAGTCGTTAGATTCTAAATTCCCTGTCAAGAAATTCCAATTTATCTGACTAAAGTTAAAGTCCCCTAGAATTACTACGTTATCGTGCCTTGTGGCCTTAACAATTTCCTCGCAAAGTAGTCTCCCTTGTTCCCTATCTAAGTTTGGAGGACGGTAAATCACGCCTAAAATCAATTTTTCACACCCCTCTGAAAATTCTATCCAGACAGACTCTGTATGTGTTATTTCAGACTTCATACCCGTTTTTATGCAACAATTTAAATGATCACGGACAGAGTGCAACCCCACCTCCCTTCCCGATACTTCTGTCTACTTGGAACAATTTAAAACCCTGAATGTGACATTCGGCAGGCATGTTCCGATTTTTCATATTAAACCATGTTTCAGTTATTGCAAAAACATCAATATTACCCGTACTTGCAACTAATCTCAACTCGTCCATCTTATTCCTAGCACTATGACTATTGGTGTAATATACATTTAACCCTTAAACTGTCCACACGTAGATGTACGTTCACTCGCGTAGCTGACCGAACGTAGATCTACGTTTTTTTTCAAATGCTTTTAACCTTGCCACGATAAGCCTGAGTTGCCTAGAGATTAGAGAATGGGTCTGTGCACTCAGTGTGTGTAGTATTACAAAATGTGGGAATGACAAACAAAATGCACTCTTCATTTTAAAGAAAAAGAACAATTTATTTTTTTCTCAAAATACTCGGTCAGCTACGCGAGTAAACGTATATCTACGTGTGGACAGTTTAAGGGTTAAAGACCCTCCTTTCTCTTTAACCTTCCTGCTCATTTCTGTTTTTCCACTATACCTATTACTGTCCTTGTCACCTAGTGCCACTGGCTTTCCAATACCCACCTTATTCTGCCTATTACTAGTTCCCCTAGAATTTATAACATTACTACACTGGGACTTCACTGTTTTCCCCCCATAACCCATACCACTAACTTTTTCTAGTTTAAAGCTCTAACAGCTCCCTCCACTGCAGTTGCCAGTACCCCCACCCCAGACCTAGATAAGTGAACCCCATCCCTGGCATACATGTCATTTCTGTCATAGAAGAGGTCCCAGTTGTCAATGAATGTTACTGCATTTTCCTTACAGTATTTGTCCAGCCAGCAATTGACACCAATTGCCCTGGACAACCATTCATTTCCAACTCCTCTCCTTGGCAAAATACCACATATGACAGGGTTCCCACCCTTCTTCCTAATTCTGTCTATTGCTGACCTATAGCTGCTAATCAGCTCCTCACTCCTACGTCTGCCAACATTGTTGCCTCCAGCACTGAGACAGATAATAGGATTCACCCATTACCTCTCATGGTGTCGTCCAGACGGCTAACAATATCCTTCATCCCAGCCCCAGGATAACACACCCTCTGCCTCCTATTCCTATCCTTAAGACAAAATTCCCTATCCATAAACTTAATCTGACTATCCCCAATTAAAACGATGTTCTTACCTCGACTGGCGGTGTGCATGACGTTCTCGACGGTCTTTGTAGAGATGGTCTTCGCTGGGATGTCTTCACATTCGTCTGATAACAAGGAAGAGGAGTTGCTGGTTTTCACTGCAGTCTCCTGGACCTTCTTCAACTTCAGCTTCGTCCCTTCAGATTCAACTAGCATCCATTCGTTGGTCTGATCATCGGCGACATTGTTCCGGGGATAATCCTTGCATATACCCTTCAAACGTTGAATCTCTCCTCTAGCTTCCGTTAATTCCGCCTTCATTTGGAGATATAGCTGCTCGTAGTCGAGGGAAACCATCATCCAATCTCAGGTAGCTAATAACGGAAGCACAGTAGAAAAGTCTTCACCGAGCAAAGATGGTTTAATCCACTGAGTTAAGTCAGGTCCACCACTGAAATCTTCCATATGTATGATGATCTATGTAACTGTATTTATTGAGTTTCTTTTAGTTATATATTTTATTTCAAATTAACAATATAATGATACTATACTATTTAAATGACAATATGATGATATGAAATTGCAACAAGTGTTAAGGAGGATGACAATATAAAACTGAGATTATCTTAAGTAAAAATAACACTGGGTTTGAAAGTTGTTACAGTATGAGTATTTAGTATAGGGTGAGTAGGTGATTTTTGAGAAGAGTCTTGAATTGATTTTCAGACAAGGTTAACTTAATATTTACTGGTAATGAAGTGTTATAGGATAAAAAAAAAAAATCTAGGGTCAGTAGTTACCGAGATATGAGGCGGAGAAGTTGGCAATGGATGCTCACCTGACAACAACAGGAGTCCTGCCGCTTGCAGAATCGTTGCCGATATACCTTTTTCTCTCTCGTTTTTTTATTACGTATTTTATATAATTTTTATGTTCTGATAATTACAATTTACAGTATTTCTTGTGATTTCATAGCCAATCTGTGATCTGACACTAGTACAGTGGTCCCCCGTGTATCATAAAAACTTCACTCCAGAAGCCTGCTCAAGCGCCATTACCGAACGAATTTACTTCCTTAAGGAAAAATGTCACGTAGGTTAGTCTATTTCAGACCCCCAAAAATACACTTCCACAAGCACTTACAATATTATACTTACATAATTGTACGATTTCCGGGGTGTACGTAACTCGGGGGACCACTGTATTAGGTACTGAAATTGTACTCAAATAATAATAATAATGATAGTGCATAATAATAATAATAATAATAATAATAATAATAATAATAATAATAATAATAATAATGATAGTGCATAATAATAATAATAATAATAATAATAATAATAATAATAATAATAATAATAATGATAGTGCATAATAATAATAATGAAAATAAATAATAATAATCATTATAATAAATTTCCCCCTTAAGCATTATGTAAGATATATGTCACTGCCTTATCTCATCTGATCTCCACTAATGATGACTGGTGACATTTGATGAGTTTGAGGGTGGTCTTATCTCTCCTTATCAGTCCAGTAATTACAGAAATGACATTTGATGAGCTTACACTACTTTGCTTTATTTGTTACTCAAACTTGTGTCTGTCTGTCTGTCTGTCTGTATCTGTCTTTCTGTCTGTGTATGTCATCTTTCTGTCTGCTTGTCTCAGAGAGTAGCTCATAAACCAAATGGTATTACGCAGATCACAAGCACAGTATAACACTTTGTCTGGATTTTTTGAGTTATCCTAGGTAATTTACACTAGGTATAATTGTATTTACGTATGTGTTCCTGTGAGATAGAGACAGATAGAGACAAAGAGACAGATAAATACAGACAGACGGATAGACAGCCAATCAAGTACCCAGCTGGCAAGCCAGCTGCTGGCAGCCAGGTGGCCAGCCAGCCAGCCAGCCGGCCTGCCAGCCTGCCGACATCACTTTCCACTTAAAAGGGTAGTGTTAATATGACATGACATCAGTGAATCCTTGGTGTTTGCCGCAGTGTTTGCTCTAGCTGGCGCTCAATTTAACTGGTGCTCCCACAAGGAATAAAGTGGTCCCAGATTTTTTTAATATGGTGCACACCGAGTGTTAGGACCCATTCTATGCTGACCAGGCATCTCAGGCCAATCATGCCAAATTTGGAGGCATGAAAAATAAAACGTAAATATACGTTTGGGGTAGTAGAGATAAGAACGTATATATATGTCTGGACCGTTAAGGGTTAAATGGCATAAGTATTTCATATAGGTTTGGTAGTTGACATTTAAAGCACTCCAGAGCGTTTATTATTTATTATTATTATTATTATTATTATTATTATTATTATTATTATTATTATTATCATCATTGAAATACCTTGTTCACAGGTTTTAATAATTTCTTCAGCTGCCACGATACACCGAGAATGTAAACACATATACGAACACACCAGCTAACCCCTTTACTGTGAACTTCTTTTATACTTCTTCCATTTTCCTCTTGTTTTTCCTCTTCCAAGAGGAAAAACAACAGGAAATTCGTACAAATATGTAGTCTTGGAGACTGTGAAAGCTAGTGTACTGAGTGGCTGTAAGAAGGAGATTAAGATGCTTGATGCTGAGATGCTGGGCTGCCCGTTCATGACCCAAGTTCTTGTACAGTATATATACAATAACAACTCGTCAGAGAGCTCGTCATAACTCCGAGTTGTCGGTAAACGAGTACTACGTCGGTAAGTTAGGAGAGGCTGTAGTTCTTTAGTATTCCAAACATGCTTCTGTGACTTATTCTTCAGCTTTCTCATACAGTGTAAATACTTTTGAATCCCTGTTAGTATTTACCTGCTTTAACACTTGCAGTAAATTTCTCTCTCAGCAAGATATTTCCAAGCATATCATATAAGCATATTAACATGGGGGGCGTTGATCCCTGGAATGCCCTCCAGGTAGACTCCAGGTATACAAGTTTTTCAACCAACGAATTATAATTGTGCAAGTACAGTGGTACCCCGGTTTACGATGGTCTCCAAACTCGCCCTTTTATGTAAGTTTATTTTTTTAAATGCTTTTGTAAGTGTATTTTTGGGGGTCTAAAAGGACTAGTCTATTTTACATTATTCCTTATGGGGATAAATTTGTTTGGTAATGGCACTTGAACAGCATTCTGGAACGAAAAAATATCGTAAACCGGAGTACCACTGTAATTGAAATATACATACCTCCTTATTTCTAGATGGTGAGAGGGGATCAGGTGTTGCCTTGGCACCAACTTCTGTGTCTGGGACAACAGCAGCACCAGCCACCACTGAAGAATTACCAGAGGCTCCAGAGTTTCCCCCGTCCACTCCACTGCTGCTACTCTTTCGCTGAAATAAATATTGTAATGCTTCCTCCTAATACATCTACTTAATAATAACAAGTTGTTTTATTCTACCTGTTTCAAAATTTTTTCATAATAATGCTACTATACAATCCACACTCCTAATTATTTTTTTAACATGCCAGCAGTCTCCCACCAAAGCAGGGTGACTCGAAAAAGAAAATTTCACCATCATTTACACCATCACTGTCTTGTCAGAGGCGTATAGATTTGAGAGTTTAGATGTCCCTCCAAACAGCAAATATTCCAAACCCCTCCTCTTTAGATTGCAGGCACAGTACTTCCCACCTCCATGACAAATCCAGCTAACCGGTTTCCTGAATACCTTCAGAAAATATTACCTTGCTCCTAATACCACCATAAAAGTTAACACATATTTGATAATTTTCTCTAAATGTGGAACCTACTGTAAAGGTATGATATACTACTGAAAACAGAATGCACATCAACGATAAATTTCAAATATGGTACTGAAAAAAAATGCCTTAATCTTTCTAGTTCACATAGCTAGTTTCAATATGGCAGGAACCTACAGCCCCCGCTATATACCTATGAAGATTTTCAAGAGTTTCACTACTCTCGGAGCCCGGCCATGGGGCAGGCTCGTCTGATGCTTGCCTGGTCAACCAGGCTGTTGCTGCTGGAGGCCCACTGCCCCACATATCCATCACAGCCTGGTTGATCTGGCACCTCATGATACTTGTCTAGTTTCCTCTTGAAGGCTTCTACACTTGTTCCAGCTATGTTTCTGATATCTTCTGGTAAGATGTTGAATAGTCTGGGACCCCTAATGTTGATACAGTGTTTCCTTATTCGCTTATTGTCACCACCGCACCCCTACTCCTCATTGGGTTTATTTTGCACTTCCTCCCATATCTCTCACTACAGTATGTTATGGCACTGTGCACATTTGGGATCAGGCCCTCGAGTACTTTCCAGGTATATATTACCAAACTTAACCATACTAACAGACACTGTAAATGCCGAACTGCTAAAAAAATCTACTTGGATGACTACCAACAAACTTAACTCTCAATATAGACAAAACCTACTTCATGCTATTTGGAAACAGAGCTTCAAATGTACAGCTAAACATATTGATAAATGGTTCACCCATTTCTAGACAGACAGAGGGCAAATTTCTAGGTCTCCACCTTGACTGCAGTCTCAAATTTCAGACACACATACAGCAAATTTCCAAGAAAGTCTCCAAAACAGTAGGCACTCTCTCATTTACCCTTACCTCACCTATGGTATTTGTGCATGGGGCTTAACCACACCAAATCACCTTAAGCCTTTAATAACCCAACAAAAAGCTGCAGTACGATTGATTACTAACTCCTGCATTAGACAACACACTCCACCACTTTTCAAGAGCCTTAACTTGCTTAATATACAAAACATCCACACTTATTATTGTGCCTACTACATAAAAAGAACACAATACTCAAATATAAACCCTCCTTGATAACTATAACAGAACACAGCCATAATATGAGACACAAATCACTCTTCGATGTCCTTCGTGTCCATCTCTCCCTAAGCAAAAATGCTATCCATGTAAAGGGCCTGAAGATCTGGAATTCATTGCCAGAACACACTAAAGGACCCCCTGTCTGCAAATCAGTTTAAGGCCCTACTAAGAAATCACCTGATCATCCAAAATTAACCAGACAAACCGTATCTAATATGTACCTACCAGTTACTCAAAAGCTACTCATATTGTGCTGAGGATTGCTCAACCACTTACCCACTACTTCAAAGTTAGGATGTCTAAATTCCACTGTTTTTAAATTGTTCTATTGTAATACAGTGGACCCCTGGAAATCGGCTGGTCTGATTATCGGCCGGTTCGATTATTGATCGCTTTTTTCGGCCCATTTTTGCCAGATTATCGGCCGTTTCCCCGATTATCGGCTGTTTCCCCAATTATCGGCACGCATCCCAGACCTGTCCGCCTGCCCCGCGCAGGCGTCGTGAGCCAGTCTCGCTTTGTTTACCCTTGAGTGAACATTACCCAGCGTGCTCATTCAAGAATTTCACAATAATTTTTTTTGTTTTTAGTGCTTGTCACTGTGAAATATAAGTCACCATGGGTCCAAAGAAGCTTCCTAGTAGTACCCCTGTGGTAGCAGGCATGTAGGGAGTGTAGCAGGCATGCAGGGAGTGTAGCAGGCATGCAGGGAGTGTAGCAGGCATGCAGGGAGTGTAGCAGGCATGCAGGGAGTGTAGCAGGCATGCAGGGAGTGTAGCAGGCATGCAGGGAGTGTAGCAGGCATGCAGGGAGTGTAGCAGGCATGCAGGGAGTGTAGCAGGCATGCAGGGAGTGTAGCAGGCATGCAGGGAGTAGCAGGCATGCAGGGAGTGTAGCAGGCATGCAGGGAGTGTAGCAGGCATGCAGGGAGTGTAGCAGGCATGCAGGGAGTGTAGCAGGCATGCAGGGAGTGTAGCAGGCATGCAGGGAGTGTAGCAGGCATGCAGGGAGTGTAGCAGGCATGCAGGGAGTGTAGCAGGCATGCGAGGAGTGTAGAAGGCATGCAAGGAGTGTAGAAGGCATGCAAGGAGTGTAGCAGGCATGCAAGGAGTGTAGCAGGCATGCAAGGAGTGTAGCAGGCATGCAGGGATGTAGCAGGCATGCAGGAAGTGTAGCAGGCATGCAGGGACTGTAGCAGGCATGCAGGGACTGTAGCAGGCATGCAGGGACTGTAGCAGGCATGCAGGAAGTGTAGCAGGCATGCAGGGACTGTAGCAGGCATTTAGGGAGTGTAGCAGGCATGCAGGGAGTGTAGGAGGCATGCAGGGAGTGTAGCAGGCATGCAGGGAGTGTAGCAGGAAGGCAATGAGTGTAGCAGGCATGCATGCAGTGTAGCAGGAAGGCAGGGATTGGGGATTCCCCTTCCAAACAGTAAGCCCTCCATCACTCCTCCTCCCTATCTTCCAGATGCCATCAACAATCTTCAATAAAGGTAAGTAAATGTTATTTTAAATGTTTATTTCAATATTTATTTATAAATTTAATACTGTATGTAGTATTTATGTAAGTTTTTTGTATGTAAAACTATAGTTAATCTTTACAAAATTAATTTTTGGTGAATATTTTTGGGTGTCTGGAACAGATTAATTGAATTTACATTATTTCTTATGGGAAATAAAGGTTCAGAAATCGGCCAGTTCGATTTTAGGCCTAGCTCCTGGAACGGATTATGGCCGATTTCCGGGGGTCCACTGTACTGTAATCTATATAAACTACTTCAATAGTGTAATGATTCTCTACTAGACTTATCAAAGCCATGTAGCATTACCTAATAGAATATTTAATTCTCTTGTACTCACTGTAACTTATCTAATGACCATATGAACTATTATTGCCTTTCTAATTTTAAGTTAATTTTTAAGTTTGCCCGAAATGCTCTGCATACTAAGGGGCATTTGGCATGTACACCCAACTATTATATTACTCTGTACAACCATGTATCATGTCAAAATAAACTTCTTATTCTTATGCACAGTGGTACCTCGGAACATGAACTTAATTCGTTCCAGAAGGCTGTTCGAGTGCCGATACCGAACGAATTTGTTCCCATAAGGAATAATGTAAATTAGATTAATCCGATTCAGACCCCCAAAAATACACTTACAAAAGCACTTACATAATTGTTCGAGTTGGGAGCAGTTCGTATCCCGAGCTACAAATGTTCCACTTAGCATAATGCTAAATGGTTCACCCATCACAAGACTCACAGAGGGAAAATTCCTAGTCATCCACCTTGACAGTAGCCTCCAATTCCAGACACATATACAGTCATCCCTTGGTTTTCGATTGTCTCAGTTTTCACCGATTTTGGTTTTCGATCACTTTTTTCGTGGAAAAATTCTCTCAGTTTTCGCCAATGGTATGGAACCTGTACACTAGTGCCGTGCACATACAAAGGCCGTAGGCCCGCCACCCACGCACATTGTCACGCAGTCTAGCATTGTTTATGCTTGAGTGAACATCACCCCAGCAGTTCATTCAAAACATTTACAGTGGACCCCCGAGTTTCGTAAGGTTCTTATTTCGTAAAAATAGTGTTTCGTAAGCTTTTTTCGATTTCGAGAATCGTAAACTGGCTCGTGTTTCGTAACGTATTAGACCTGTCCGCCTGCTCCGCGCCTGCGCAGGACGCAGGATGCCCGCCAGTGAAGTGTTGTTTACCATTGAGAGAACATTACCCAGCGCGCTCTTTCAAACATTCACAATACATTTGGTGTCTTTTTTGGTGGTTTAGTGATTGTCACTGTGAAATAAGTCACCATGGGTCCAAAGAAGCTTCCTAGTGGCACCCCTGTGGTAGCATTCATGCAGTGAGTGTAGCATTCATGCAGTGAGTGTAGCAGGCATGCAGTGAGTGTAGCAGGCATGCAGGGAGTTTAGCAGGCATGCAGGGAGTGTAGCATTCATGCAGGGAGTTTAGCATTCATGCAGAGAGTTTAGCAGGCATGCAGGGAGTTTAGCATTCATGCAGGGAGTTTAGCATTCATGCAGGGAGTTTAGCATTGATGCAGGGTGTTTAACATTCATGTAGGGAGTTTAGCATTAATGCAGGGAGTTTAGCATTAATGCAGGGAGTGTAGCAGGCATGCAGGGAGTGTAGCAGGCATGCAGGGAGTGTAGCAGGCATGCAGGGAGTGTAGCAGGCATGCAGGGAGTGTAGCAGGCATGCAGGGAGTGTAGCAGGCATGCAGGGAGTGTAGCAGGCAAGCAGGGAGTGTAGCAGGCATGCAGGGAGTGGGGATTCCCCTTCGTAGAGGCTGAAGAATTCCTCCCCTGTTATGCAGGTTTCTGCATGACATTTAAATATACGTAATATATAGCTATTGGAGAAGTGTGCCATAAATTTCAGGTAATTAGGAAAAACAGTAATAATAATGTATAACCTTTAGATAAATGTAAATTATAATTTTAGAAATATGCTGTCCTTTTGGGGAATACTGTAAAGTAAGTTTAAGTGGTGAA
>WNWK01007146.1:0-32876 GCA_009830355.1 Cherax destructor | reverse complement strand
CAAAGATTACAACAGCCAGGAAGATGACGGGGTGGGTATTGAGAACTTTCAAAACAAGGGAAATAATGCCGATGGTGACACTATTTAAATCGCTAGTGCTCCCCCACTTAGAATACTGCTCAGTGGTGACGGCCCCGTTCAGGGCAGGAGAAATAGCAGAGCTGGAACAAATCCAGAGATCGTTTACGGCTCACATTGAGCCATTGAAACATCTAAATTATTGGGAACGCCTTCAAGTCTTGAACATGTACTCATTGGAGCGGAGGAGAGAGATGCATGATAATATATACCTGGAAAGTACTTGAGAACCTGGTCCCAAATCTGCACACTGCCATAACAACATACTCGAGTGAGAGATATGGGAGAAAATGTAAAATAAACCCAGTGAGGAGCAGGGGTGCGGTGGGGACAATACGGGAGCACTGTATTAACATCCGGGGTCCCAGACTATTCAACATCTTACCAGAAGATATCCAAAACACAGCTGGAACCAGTGTAGAAGCCTTCAAGAGGAAACTGGACAAATATCTTCACCAGGTGCCAGATCAACCAGGCTGTGATGGATATGTGGGGCAGCGGGCCTCCAGCAGCAACAGCCTGGTTGACCAGGCAAGCACCAGACGAGCCTGGCCCCTGGCCGGGCTCAGAGAGTAGATACTCTCGAAACTCTTCAAAGGTATATCAAAGGTATATCCTTGCCCTATACACGAAAACACAGCTTCCCTATCTTCATCAACATTTAACAAGTCCTCAAAATATTCCCTTCATCATCCCGATACCTCTAACTCTCCATTTAATAACTCTCCTCTCATATGTTTAACTGTCAAATCCATTTGTTCCCTAGGCTTCCTCAACTTATTAAACTCGCTCCAAAACTTTCTTATTTTCAACAAAATTTGTTGATAACATCTCACCCACTCTCATTTGCTCTCTTTTTACATTGCTTCACCACTCTCTTAACCTCTCTTTTTCTCTCCATATACTCTTCCCTCCTTGCATCAATTCTACTTTGTAAAAACCTCTAATATGATAACTTTTTCTCTCTTAACATCATCATTCCACCAATCGATCTTCTTCCCTCCTGCACCCACTTTCTTGTAACCACAAACTTCTGCTGAACACACTAACACTACATTCTTAAAGCTACCCCATACATCTTCGACCCCATTGCCTATATTCTCATTAGCCCATCTATCCTCCAATAGTTGTTTATATCTTACCCTAACTGCCTCCTCTTTTAGTTTATAAACCTTCACCTCTCTCTTACTTGCTGCTTCTATTTCCCTTATATCCCATCTACCATTTACTCTCACTTTAGCTACAACTAAAAAGTGATCTGATATATCTGTGGCCCCTCTATAAACATGTACATCCTGAAATCTACTCAAGTCTTTCATCTACCAATACGTAGTCCAACAAACTACTGTCATTACGCCCTACACCATATCTTGCATACTTATTTATCCTCTTTTTCTTAAAATATGTATTACCCATAACTAAACCCCTTTCTATACAAAGTTCAATCAAAGGGCTCCCATTATCATTTACACCTGGCACCCCAAACTTACCTACCACACCCTCTCTAAATGTTTATCCTGCTTTAGCATTTAGGTCCCCTACCACAATTACTCTCTCACTTGGTTCAAAAGTTCCTATACATACGATTAACATCTCCCAAAATCTCTCTCTCTCTCCTCTACACTCCTCTCTTCTCCAGGTGAATACACGCTTATTATGACTCACTTTTCACATCTGACCCTTATTTTAATCCACATAATCCTTGAATTTATACATTTATATTCCCTCTTCTCCTTCCATAACTGATCCTTCAACATTATTGCTACCCCTTCCTTAGCTCTAACTCTCTCAGATACTCCTGACTTAATCCCATTTATTTCTCCCCACTGAAACTCGCCTACCCCCTTCAGCTTTGTTTCGATTAGGGCCAGCACATCCAACTTCTTTTCATTCATAACATCGGCAATCATCTGTTTCTTATCATCCGCACTACACCATGCACATTCAAGCATCCCAGTTTTATAAAGTTTTCCTTCTCTTTTTTAGCAATGTATCCAGGAGAAGAGGTTATTAGCCCATTGCTCCTGGCATTTTAGTCGCCTCATACAACACGCATGGCTTATGGAGGAAAGATTGTTTTCCACTTACCCATGGAGAATAGAGGAAATGAAAAAGAACAAGAGCTATTAAGAAAAAGAAGAAAAACCTAGATGTGTGTATGTATATATGCATGTGAATGACTGTGTAGTGCTCCCGGCATTTTAGTCGCCTCATGACACGCATGGCTTACGGAGGAAAGATTCTTTTTCACTTCCCCATGGAGAATAGAGGAAATAAAAAAGAACAAGAGCTATTAAGAAAAAGAAGAAAAACCTAGATATGTGTATGTATATACAGTGGACCCCCGGTTTACGTACTGCTCCAAACTCGAACAATTATATACGTAAGTGTATTTTTGTAAGTGTAAGTGTATTTTTGGGGGTCTAAAAGGACTAATCTAATTTACATTAATCCTTATGGGAACAAATTCGTTTGGTAATGGCACTTGAACAGCATTTTGGAACGAATTATGGCCGTTAACCGGGGTCCACTGTAAATGCATGTGCATGCCTTTGTAGTGTGACCAAAGTTTAAGTAGAAGTAGCAAGATATACCTGTTATCCAGCGTGTTTATGAGACAAAAAAGACACCAGCAATCCTACCATCATGTAAAACAGTTACAGGTTTCTGTTTCACACACACTTGGCAGGACGGTAGTACCTCCCTGGGTGGTTGCTGTCTACCAACCTACTACAATTCTGTGGTTGTTAAAATTAAACTTACTGAACATCCCGTCTCCAACATAAGCGATGCAGTTCCCTAACCCTGAGTTAATACTCGTTTGAACTTCTATGATGTGATCAGAGTATATCGTTTTTGAAACTGTTATGTCTCTGATTAGTTCCTCGTTGTTTGTGAATATCAAATCCAGCGTATTTTCATTTCTAGTGGGATCAATTATCACTTGGTTCAATGAATACTTTTCACAAAGCCTCATTAGTTCCCTGGTATGTGCCTGTTGAGCCAGGGTGCTTCCTGAAGATAGGTTTGATAAACATATAACAAAAATCTTACCTGTAAAGCTGGAAAAAGAGATGGTGGGAGTGTTTCAGGCAGCTCAATGTTGTTTCTTCGTAAAACTACTAAGTGCATAGCTGTAAAGAATTCCTCTAATGAGAGCGCCCCATCTTTCGTTACATCTGCAAGCTGCCTGTAAAACATCAAAGTATTCTTCATTGAATAAAATCTTTCCTCTAACTTGACAGCAAGATATGCAAGAATAAAGCAATGTTATAACTGACTACTTAGCATTTTGCTGAAAGACCTTACTCTAGATTAGAAAGCCATGATATTAAACTTAAAGGGTAGATAAATGACTTTAGAAATGTTAACATTAGGTGAACAGTATTTAGATAAGGGTAAAGAGGTTTTTGTGGCATTTATGGATTTGGAAAAGGCATATGACAGGGTGGATAGGAAGGCAATGTGGCAGATGTTGCAAATGTATGGAATAGGAGGCAGGTTACTGAAGGCAGTTTTTACGAGGGTAGTGATGCTCATGTTAGAGTATGTAAGAGAAGAGAATATTTCCCAGTAAAAGTAGGCCTTAGACAGGGATATGTGATGTCACCATGGTTGTTCAATATATTTATAGATGGAGTTGTGAGAGAAGTGAATGCTCAGGTGTTGGCAAGAGGTTTGGGGTTAAAATATAAAGAATCTAACAAAGTGGGAGTTGTCACAGCTGCTCTTTGCTGATGACACTGTGCTTTTGGGAGATTCTGAAGAGAACTTGCAGAGGCTGGTGGATGAGTTTGGTAGGGTATGCAAAAGAAGAAACTTGAAAGTGAATATAGAAAAGAGTAAGGTGATGAGGATAAAAAAAATTAGGTAACAAAAGATTGGATATCAGGTTGGAGGGAGAGAGTATGGAGGAGGTGAATGTATTCAGATATTTAGGAGTGGACATGTCAGCAGATGGGTCTATGAAAGATGAGGTGAATCATAGAACTGATGAGGGGGAAAAGGTGAGTGGTGCACTGAGGAGTCTGTGGAGACAAAGAACTTTGTCCATGGAAACAAAGAGGGGAATGTATGAGAGCATAGTTATACCAACGCTCTCATATGGGTGCGAAGCATGGGTGGTGAATGTTGCAACAAGTAGAAGGCTGGAGGCAGTGGAGATGTTGTGTATGAGGGAAATGTGTGGTGTGAATATAATGCAGAGAATTCGTAGTTTGGAGGTGCGAGATTACCAAAACTATTATCCAGAGGTCTGAGGAGGGGTTGTTGAGGTGGTTTGGACATGTAGAAAGAATGAACAAAAAAGAATGACTTCGAGAGTGTATAAATCTGTAGTGGAGGGAATGTGGGGTAGAGGTCGGCCTAGGAAAGGTTGGAGGGAGGGAGTAAAGGAGGTTTTGTGTGCGAGGGGCTTGGACTTCCAAGAAGCATGCGTGTTAGATAGGAGCGAATGAAGACAAATGATTTTTAGGACTTGACATGCTGTTGGAGTGTGAGCACGGTTATATTTATGAAGGGATTCAGGGAAATCGGCAGACCGGACTTGAGTCCTGGAGATGGGAAGTACGGTGCCTACACTCTGAAGGAGGGGGTGTTAATGTTACAGTTTTATAACTGTAGTGTAAGCGCACCTCTGGCAAGACAGTAATGGAGTGAATGATGGCCACCCTACCTTGGTGGGAAACAGCTGTGTTAAAAAAAACAAAAAACATTTGACACCTGTGTCAAATGCCCAGGAATACGTAAATGGTCTACAATGGTATAATTTCACCAGCCATGTTTCTTTGTATCTAAAGTTAAGTTTGCCACATATGCTACAGGCTACCATATATTATTGGCCACAGGACAGGAATAAGGTTAAGATATTCTTTCTCAAATAATTAAATTTTTGCATAACCCCAAGCATAACATGACATATTTTGAAGCCTCACAGATGGTAATAAACTGGACTTTCTAGCATCCGCTGTCAATGCATGTAGTGCAGTAACACAAGACCCTAATAATTAACAAGCACTGCACTAGGCCTGCTGGTCCACGCTAGGTAAGTCCTTCAAACCTAATCTTTTTCACCTGCATATTTGTTAAGCCTGTTTTTTAACCCTTTGGGGGTCGACAGGCCTTCTCAGGAAAGTGTTCCTGGGGTCGAAATTTTTTTGGAAAAAAAAAAATTAATTTTTTCTTATGAAATGATAGAGAATCTTTTCCGATCATAACGCCACCAAAATTATGAAATTTGATCGAAAACTAACGGAATTATGCTTTCGCGAAGTTGGTAGCCATGACACTTACGCATCGGCGATTTTGCCCACTTTGAGCCCTCTTTCGACAAATTCCACTGTTTCAGTCTCCTAAAATTATAGCTAATTCGCTAGAACTCCATTTTCTATCGATTGAGTACACGAAACCGCCTATTTACCAATTTCATCTACCAAAATAGTGGACAGAAAATGGCAATTTTCCAATTTCACACAAATTTCAAACGATGCCAAATTCAAAATAGGGTCCAGAGTAAACAAGGCAGACATTCCTGGCACTAAAATAACATGTTCTCTATTCATTAGTCACGTCTCCAGGCCCCTGTTCCATTACTTTTGCTTTTCATTTTGAATTTTATTCTCACAAAAAATAGAAGATTTACTGTTATGTATACAACTGCATCATTGTAAAAATGGTATAAATAATATCAGAGCACTTGTGCATGAATATAAGACTCGCCAGTTGATGTGTATTGGAGGCATGGTGTGATTTGTTTACTCTTGAACATCGTCAAAATCGAACATTTTTGCTACTTTGAGCTCAATTTCAAGGTACTTGTCATTGTCATACCAATCCAAATCATCTCTATTTCTGTAATATATCTTCCATTGTATCAAATGAGACCAAGAAAACGAGAATACATCAATAAAAACCATACGAAAATCGACTGCAAAGTCGCTGTTTTAATCGAAAAAAACGGTCAGAGTTTTTTTTCTCTCATTATGCAGTGTGTACTGCAGGATTTTTTTTATACTGCGCACACTGACCACACAGACCCATTCTTTCAAATGTATGCCTACCAGACGTTTTCTGCTTAAATTGAGGCCGCTAGAATTTGGGCGTACTAGTACGGCACCAACCCCTGCTCGTAAAACGTACTAGTACGGCACCGACCCCCAAAGGGTTAAAGCTACCAAGATTTTAGCTTTAATGACTATTTGGTAGTGTGTTCCACTAATCTACAATTCTACTACCAAACCAGTACTTAATTTTTTTTTTTTTTTAACAACAGCCATCTCCCACAAAAAAAAAAAAGAGGAAACATTTATTTCCATTCATTTAATCACTGTCTTGTCTGAAGAATAACATTACAGTTCAGATAATCCTCTGAATGGCAACATCACCCTTTCTTCAGAGTGCAGGCACTGTACTTCCCATCTCCAGGACTTAGGTCCAGCTAACTGTTTTTCCTGAATCCCTTCATGAAAGTTACCTTGTTCATACTCCAAAAGTAAGTCAAATAAAAAAACCACTTGCCTCACTCACTCACTCCTTTCTAATATGCTCACATAAGCCTGTAGAAAGTCCAAGCCCCTAACACTCAAAATCTCCTATGTGTGGGTTATTTGTGTATTGTACTCAAAACCTCCTTTATCCTGCTCCATCCAAACTTTCCTAGTACAGTGGACCCCCGGTTTACGTAATTAATCCGTTCCAGAGGGCGCTACTTAAACCGAATATTACTTAATCCGAATCTATTTTCCCCATAAGAAATAATGGATATTCAATTAATCTGTTCCAGACACCCAAAAGTATTAAAATAAATTTTGTTTCAACATTAAATTACACAGAAAATAATGAGATATAAATTACCACAAATAAATAAAACAGTAATAACTTAACACTTACCTTTATTGAAGAGTTGTTGATGTGTGGAAGATGGAAGGAGGGGAGAGGAAGGAGTAGTTGCTAGTGTTTGGAAGGGGAATCCCCTTCCATTAACACTTCAGGTACCAAGTTCTTTTCCGGGGTTACTTCCCTTCTTTTTCTTTTAATGCCACTAGGACCAGGTTGAGAATCACTGGACTCCTCTCTGACAAAAAATCTGTCCAGGGAGCTCTGTGTTTAGCATTTCTTTAAAACATCCCTGAAATGGGACACCACATTGTCATTGTACATGTTGCCAGCACGGCCTGCAACAGCTTTGTTAGGGTGATAATTATCCATAAATCTTTGTACATTAGTCCATTGGGCACAAATCTCCTTAATCTTTGAAAAAGGCAACGTCTTCCATCTCTCTTCCTCCTCCTCCTCCTCCTCTGGACCATTTTCCTGAACTGTCATCTGTTGCCATTGCAGATGAAGCTCTTGCAGATCTGCAGTGGTTATCTCTTCATTGTCGTCCTCCACCAACTCTTCCGCATCCTCGCTACTAACCTCCAACACCCATGGATTTTCCCAGTGCCACAATTTCTCCCACAACAGGCTCAGGGTCAGGGTCCTGAGGCTCAGGCCCAAAACCTTCAAAATCCCTCTCTGGGACACAGTCTGGCCACAATTTTGTCCAAGTAGAGTTCAAAGTCCTGGAAGTCACTCCCTCCCAAGCCTTACCTATAAGGTTTATGCAATGGAAGATAGTGAAGTGATCTTTCCAACACTCTTTTAGGGTCAATTTAGTGTCCAAGGTTATGTCAAAGCATCTTTGAAACATTGCTTTGGTGTAAAGTTTTTTGAAGTTTGAAATGACCCGCTTGTCCATGGACTGGAGGAGAGGAGTGGTATTAGGGGGCAAGAACTTCACTGTGATGAACTTCAAGTCTTCCACAATTTGCTCTTCCAAGTCTCGAGGATGACCAGGAGCACTGTCCATTACCAGGAGGCACCTGAGGCCCAATTTATTTTCCACAAGATATTTCTTCACACTGGGGCCAAAGACTTCACTGAACCAATCAAGGAAAATTTACCCCGTGACCCATGCCTTACTGTTAGCCTTCCAAATCACACACAAATTAGCCTTGAAGACACTGCATTTCTTGAACACTCTGGGATTTTCAGAGTGATACATGAGTAAAGGCTTCACTTTGAAATCCCCACTAGCATTACTACACAACATAAGAGTCAGCCTGTCTTTCATAGGCTTGTGTCCTGGCAGTGCCTTTTCCTCATGTGTAATGTAGGTCCTGTTTGGCCTTTTCTTCCAAAACAGGCCTGTTTCGTCACAATTAAACACTTGTTGGGGTTTAAATCCTTCAGCTTCTACATAGCTTTTAAATTCATGCATGTAGTTTTCAGCCGCACATTTGTCTGAAATGGCTGCCTCACCATGCCTTATCACACTATGTATGCCACTACGTTTCTTAAATCTGTCAAACCAGCCTTTGCTGGCTTTAAATTCGCTCACTTCAGCACTCGTTGCAGGCATTTTCTTGACGAGATCATCATGCAACTGCCTTGCTTTTTCAGATATTATTGCCTTCGTAACACTATCTCCTGCTAATTCTTTCTCATTGATCCACACCAACAACAAAGTTTCCACATCTTCCAGGACTTGCGATCTCTGTTTTGTGATCATATTTGCACCTTTCACAACAACAGCTTCCTTGATTTTATTTCCCTTGGCCACGATGGTAGCGATGGTTGTATAGGGTTTGCCATACAGCCTGGCCAGCTCAGCCACATGTACTCCACTTTCATATTTTACCATTACAGTGGACCCTCGCTATTCGAACACTCCAAAACTCACCCTATTATGTAAGTTTATTATTGTAAGTGCTTTTATAAGTGTATTTTTGGGGGTCTGAAATGGACTAATCTAATTTACATAATTCTTTATGGGAATAAATTTGTTTGGTAACAGCACTTGAACAGCATTCTGGAATGAAGAATGTTCGAATAGCGAGGGTCCACTGTATCTCCTTTTTCAGTTCTACCGTATTTCTGAGCCTCTTTACCACAGGGCTGGCACTAGGAGCTTTCTTTGGGCCCATGGTGGCTTATTTAGCAGTTGCAAACACTAAAAACAATGGAATAATGACAAAATGTATGGTATGAATGCGTGGGTGGCGGTCACTCGCTGGTAAACAATGGCACACTGACTCTGGATGGAGTGCTGGGCCGTCCGGGCCATGTGTACGCATCCAGGACGAATGACTTATTCCAAGCGGATCAACTTATACCGAACCAATATTTTTACGGAAAAAGGTAACTTATTCCGATTTTTACGTAATCTGATGCCTACTTAATCCAGGGGTCCACTGTATAATCCCTTCCCCCCACCCCAGATTTATGTGCCCTAGTCATCCAATTTTGCTCCATCCTCTCTAAATGCTCCAACCACTCCAACAATCTCTCCTCAGCTCTCTCAATTATACTTTATCAAGCTACAAATTCTCTACATAATATTCACACCACACACTGCTCTCAAACCCAATATCTTCACTGCCTCCTCATCGCTGCATGTTTAACCCTTTCACTGTCGAGACCCCTGCTCACAAACTTTCACTGTCGAGACCCCTGCTCACAAACTTGCTCTCAGTGTCAAGAATTTAAAAAAAAAATCTTATATAATGATAGGAGAATATTTTCCCAATGGTAATGACACCAAAAGTACAAAATTTAATGAAAACTTACAGAAGCTGCAGTCAGGATGATAACAAGTTCCCACTCTAGACAGCATACTCCACCTATATTCAAAACTTTAAAACTACTCACCGTAAAAAATATTCATACCTATTCATGTGCCTTCTACATACATAAAACTCTACATGCTAATATCAACCCTCCGCTCAAAATTCTCCTCAACAACTTTAATAGGTCCCACGACCATGACACAAGACACAGATCACTATTTGACATACCCCGAGTCCATACTAACCAATGTAAAAATTCTATGCACATAAAGGGCCCTAGAATCTGGAATTCATTACCAGTAAATATTAAGTTAACCTTGTCGGTTAACCTTGTTGGTTAACCATGTCGGAAAATCAATTCAAGACTCTTCTCAAAAATCACCTACTCACCCTATACTAAATACTCATACTGTAACAAACTTTCAAACCCAATGTTATTTTACTTAAGATAATCTCAGTTTTATATTGTCATCCTCCTTAACACTTGTTGCAATTTCATATCATCATATTGTCATTTAAAACAGTATAGTATCATTATTTTGTTAATTTGAAATAAAATATATAACTAGAAGAAACTCAATAAATTTCTCTAGTATTGTTATTTTACTAGTATAGCATCAACATATTGTAACTTGAAATAAAATATATAACTAGAATAAACTCAACCAATTTCTCTAGTATTGTCTTTTAATAGTATGTATAATACTATTGTAATTTGAAATAATATATAACTAGAATAAACTCAATCAATTTCTCTAGTATTAAGTACTTAGTGAGAAAGTCTTTAGAATAAGCTGCCCCTAATGCCATGGCATGCCAGTGGTTCTCCTTGCATTACAGTTTTATAATTGTAACTACCAATAACTATGTATACTTGTAACTTGCATCGAAATAAAAATATTATTATATTATTATTATTATTATTATAGAATTACGCTCGTGCGAAGTTAGCAGTCTAAGCGATATTTACGCATTAGCGATTTTGCTCACTTTGAGCCATATTTTCAGCCAATTCCATTGTTCCAGTTGACCAAACTCATAGCTATTTCTCTAGAACTCCTTTTATTCTATCGATTGAGTACAAGAAACCGCCCATTTACAGATTTCAACTACCCAATAAAGTGATCAGAAATTGGTAATTTGGCCAATTTCATACACAATTCAAGGAAGGCCAATTTAAAATAGCATCCAGAATTAACAATGCAAACATTCCTAGGTCCCTCTTATATTACGCTTGCTTTCCATTTTTTAATTTTTATTCACACAAAACATGGCAGATTTACTTTTATGCAGACTACTGCATTACGTATTGTAAAAATGGTATAAATAATATCACCACATTTGAGAAAGCATATTAGACCCACTAGTTGATGTGTATTGGATACATGATGTGATTTGTTTACTCTTGAACATCGGCAAAAATCAAACATTTCGGCTACTTTGAGCTCCATTTCGAGGTACTACTTTTATTCCGTAAACCATTCAAAATCATCTCTAGTTCTGTAATATATCTTCCATTCTATCAAATGAGACCAAAAAAATGAGAATACAACCATAAATACTATACGGAAATACACCGCAAAGTCGCTGTTTTAAACGAAAAACACTGTCAGAGTTTTTTTCTCATTATGCACTGCGTCCTGCAGGATTTTTTTTATACTGTGCACACTAACCACTCAGACCCATTCTCTCATATGAAGGCCTACCAGCTTTCTCCCACAAGATTTGAAGTAGGGATGTCTCGGATGTGAAAATTTAGACATCCGCGGATGCGGATGTGTATACGGATGTCTTACTGACTTATTTTGTGGATGCGGATGTAAGAAATTGTGCAGATGTTCCACGGATGTTGATGCAGATGTGAGAAATTGTGCGGATGTTACGTGGATTTCGGATGCATATGCGGATATCTGTTTACAGTAAAATGCGGATGCAGATGTAAGAAATTGTTCGGATGTTCTGTGGATGTGTATGCGGATATCCGATACATCGCTAATTTGAAGCCGCTAGAATTTTGGCGTACTATTACGGGACCGACACTGGCTTGCAAGCTGTAATATTACGGGACCAACAGTGAAAGGGTTAAACTCATGCTTCATGCCCATATAACAGTGCCACTATAATCATGCCTACTTTTCTTCTTTGCAGTTCTAGGATCACACTCATTCCTCTTGGGTGCCATTGTTACTATCCAGAGACAAGATGGGATGAAAAGATCAAAAGTCTATTCACTAATGAAGGAGAAGTGTAATAATGGACATGTATGAACAAAACACTGGGTGAGAGGTTGTGTACATTAGGTAGGCCTCCCCTGCAAGACAAACTCACCCTGAGGCTCACTACGAGGTGGAGGGAAAAGACCATGGATTGTGCATCGCTTCCCCTACATGTATTCCACCATGTAAACAGAATTATGCCGTGTACACCGAAAACATGCCACAATTCTACAATCATGTTGGAGTGAAAAAGTGTTAACAGATCGCATGTTATCTGACGGTCTACTGTATTAACTTTGCCTACCATATACCACAATAGTGGTAAGATTATTCAAGCCACATCCTCCCTCAAGACATGAGCAAAATTAAAATTTTGTAGCATACAAGACCTTTCTTTCCATTAATAGCAGCTAGACAACCAATGCCAGTCAAAATAATGTAGACTATTTGAGAAAAACTTACCAGATTTTACTTAATTCATTTACAGGTAGTTTTGACTTTTCAAAAAATTCTTTGGCAGCCGTTCCAGACAACAGTGCAGTGAGATCACTCTGCATGGAACAGAACTGTTCGGTATAATACTGACGTTGTTCATCGTTAATTGTCCACACATCATAGTCTTCTTCCCCCGAGGAATGACACTCTGAGGAATCTTCTTCTGTGCCCAGTAACTGCCGGTGCTCATCATTAACTACAGGAAGAGAGTGATTCATGTTAAATAAGACTGAAAGGATAGACAAAAAAACAGTTGCTAAATGTATTATTTAAACAATTTGCAACAATGATTTAAGAATTCACCAAAAACTCCCAATTCCAGGTTTTTAGAGAATTGTTCCTGTAATGGTACGGTGACTATATTCTTCATGTGAGAACTCATAGTTAAATATGATAAGGAACTCAGATGAGACAGTAATGCATGCATGAAAGAAAGAAAAACGAAGGAAAGATAGTGATAATAAAGAAATATGGGTAGTGATGGCAGTAGTAAACAAAGAATGGTGGCACGGGTAAAGAAAGGTAGTGGGTAGTGGTGGTGGCAGTGGTAAAGAAAGGTCGGTTAGAACTGTTTGATTATTCAGCGCTTAAACATTCCATTTCTAACATTAACACGATTACACTATCAATATCATCTTGCTACCGAGGTGACCAATTCACTCATACTACATAAATCATAATCACAACATAAATCATAATCACGAAGCAGAGCTATTCAAGTATTTTCACATTCTGCAATCCATACCCATAATTTCTTTAATGTCATCGGCCATTAACCCCTTAACTGTCCAAACATAGATCTATATTCTCTCGCCCAGCACTCTGAATGTTTTGAAAAAAAAAGTTTTTTTTTTAAATAGAGGACATTTTTTTACATAAAGTAATGTAAAAACAAAAATTCTAGAGTCAGGACCTACGGAGATACAAGGCCACAAAGTCGGCGCTTGTTGCTCACCTGACTGCAACATGAAGTGTTGCCAATATACCTTTTTTTCTCATTTTTTTTAATATGTATAATTTTTATTATTTTTTTTTTTTTTTATTATCACATCGGCCGATTCCCACCAAGGCAGGGTGGCCCGAAAAAGAAAAACTTTCATCATCATTCACTCCATCACTGTCTTGCCAGAAGGGTGCTTTACACTACAGTTATAAAACTGCAACATTTACACCCCTCCTTCAGAGTGCCGGCACTGTACTTCCCATCTCCAGAACTCAAGTCCGGCCTGCCGGTTTCCCTGAATCCCTTCATAAATGTTACTTTGCTCACACTCCAACAGCACGTCAAGTATTAAAACCATATGCCTCCATTCACTCCTATCAAATACGCTCACACATGCTTGCTGGAAATCCAAGCCCTCGCACACAAAACTTCCTTACCCCTCCCTCCAACCTTTCCTAGGCCGACCCCTACCCCCTCTCCCTCCACTACAGATTTATACACTCTCGAAGTCACTCTGTCTCGTTCCATTCTCTCTACATGTCCAAACCACCTCAACAACCCCTCCTCAGCTCTCTGGACAATCGTTTTGGTAATCCCGCACCTCCTCCTAATTTCCAAACTCCGAATTCTCTGCATTATATTCACACCATACATTGACCTCAGACATGACATCTCCACTGCCTCCAGCCTTCTCCTCGTTGCAACATTCATCACCCATGCTTCACACCCATATAAGAGCGTTGGTATAACTATACTCTCATACATTCCCCTCTTTACTTCCATGGACAAGGTTCTTTGTCTCCACAGACTCCGATAATTACAATTTGTAGTAGTTCTTGTGATTTCATAGCTAATCTTTGTTCTGACACTAATATTGGGTACTGAAATAGTACTCAAATAGTCACAAACACATTGACAGATGAACATTTTCACCTACCTTAGTCACATACTATTGTCTAGAAATACATACAGTGGACCCTCGGAAATCGAACACTCCCAACTCGCCCTTTTATGTAAGTTTATTATTGTAAGTGCTTTTATAAGTGTATTTTTTGGGGTCAGAAATGGACAAATCTAATTTACATCATTCCTTATGGGAATAAATTCATTTGGTAACAGCACTTGAACAGCATTCTGGAATGAAGAATGTTCGATTTCCGGGGGTCCACTGTACATAGTATATATAGGTAGTAGGTAGGTAGACAGCAACAACACAGGAAGGTACTACCGTCCTACCAAGTGAGTGTAAAAAGGAAGTTTGTATTTTGTTTTACATGATGGTAGGACTGTTGGTGTCTTTTTTTCTCTCATAAACATGCAAGATTTCAGGTACGTCTTGCTACTTCTACTTACACTTAGGTCACACTACACATACATGTACACATTTATGAATACACACTTATTTGAGTTTTCTTTGATTTTACCTTAATAGTTCTTATTCTTATTGCTTTTCCTTTCATATCCATGGGGATGTGGAATAAGAATCTTTCCTCCGTAAGCCATGCGTGTTGTAAAAGTCCACTAAAATGCCGGGAACAATGGGCTAGTAACCCCTTTCCCCATATAGCTTACTAAAAAGAAAAAGAAGAAAACAGTCAAAGTGGGATGTTTGAATGTGCGTGGATGTTGTGTGAATGATAAGAAAGATATGATTGTAGATGTTATGAATGAAAAGAAGCTGGATGTCCTGGCTTTAAGTAAAACAAAGCTGAACGGGGTAGGAGAGTTTCAGTGGGGAGAAATAAATGGGATTAGGTGAGGGGTTTCAAATAGTTAGAGCTAAAGAAGGAGTAGCAATAATGTTGAAGGATAAGTTATGGCAGGAAAAGAGGGAATATAAATGTATAAATTCAAGGATTATGTGGAGTAAAATAAGGGTTGGATGTGAAAAGTGGGTTATAGTAAGTGTTTATGTACCTGGAGAAGAGAGAAGTGTAGAGGAGAGAGAGAGAGATTTTGGGAAATGTTGAGTGAGTGCACAGGGAGTTTTGAACCAAGTGAGAGAGTACTTGTGGTGGGGGATCTAAATGCCAAAGTGGGTAAAAATGTAGTGGAGGGAGTAGTAGGTAAATTTGAGGTGCCAGGGGTGAATGAAAATGGGGAGCCTTTAATTGAGCTATGTGTAGAAAGAGGTATGGTAATAAGTAATACATATTTTATGAAAAAGAGGATAAATAAGTATACAAGGTATGATATAGCATGTAATGAAAGTACAGTTTGTTAAGATTATGTATTGGTTGATAAAAGGTTGATGGGTAGGCTTCAGGATGTACATATTTATAGAGGGGCAACAGATATATTGGATCATTATTTAGTTGTAGCTACAGTCTGAGTAAGAGGTAGATGGGACAAACAGAAAATGGCAACAGCAAGTAAGAGAGAGGTGAAGGTGTATAAACTAAGGGAGGAAGAAGTTAGGGTGAGATATAAGCAACTATTGGCAGAAAGGTGGACTATTGCAAGTATGAGTAGTGGGGGGGGGGTTGAAGAAGGTTGGGATAGTTTTAAAAATGCAGTATTAGAATGTGGGGCAGAAGTTTGTGGCTATAGGAGGGTGGGAGCAGGAGGAAACAGGAGTGACTGGTGGAATGATGAAGTAAAGGGTGTGATAAGAGAGAAAAAGTTAGCTTATGAGAGGTTTTTACAAAACAGAAGTGTTATAAGAAGAGCAGAGTATATGGAGAGCAAAAGAAAGGTGAAGAGAGTGGTGAGAGAGTGCAAAAGGAGAGCAGATGAAAGAGTGGGAGAGGCACTGGCAAGAAATTTTGCTCAAAATAAGAAAAAAATTTGGAGTGTGATAAAAAAAGTTAAGAAAGCCTAGGGAACGAATGTATTTGTCAGTTAAAAACAGTAGGGGAGTTAGTAGATGGGGAGCTGGAGGTATTGGGTAGATGGTAGATAGCGGGAATATTTTGAGGAACTTTTAAATGTCGATGAAGAAAGGGAGGCGGTAATTTCATGCACTTGCCAGGGAAGTGTAACATCTTTTAGGAGTGAAGAAGAGCAGGATGTGAGTGTAGGGAAGGTGCGTGAGGCATTCGGTAGAATGAAAGGGAGTAAAGCAGCTGGAACTGACGGGATCATGACAGAAATGTTAAAAGCAGGGGAGGATATAGTGTTGAAGTGGTAGGTATTTTTGTTTAATAAATGTATGAAAGAGGGGAAGGTACCTAGGGATTGGCAGAGAGCATGTATAGTTCCTTTATATAAAGGGAAGGGGGACAAGAGAGATTGTAAAAATTATAGGGGAATAAGTTTACTGAGTATACCAGGTCAAGTGTACAGTGGTCCCTCGGTTTTCGTGCATCTCCAAACTCGAACATTTATGTAAGTGTATTTTCATAAGTGCTGTTGCAAGTGTATTTTTGGGGGTCTGAAATAGACTAACCTATGTGACATTATTTCTTAAGGAAGTAAATTCGTTCGGTAATTGCACTTGAGCAGCATTCTGGAACGAATTTTCGGCGAAAACCGAGGGACCACTGTACAACAGTAGGGTTATTATTGAAAGAATTAGAGGAAAGACAGAGTAGGATTCCAGATGAGCAAGGAGGATTTAGAATCTGTAGGGACGTGTAGATCAAGTGTTTACATTGAAGCATATATGTGAACAGTATTTAGATAAAGGTAGGGAAGTTTTCATTGCTTTTATGGATTTAGGAAAGTCATATGATTGAGTGGATAGGAGAGCAATGTGGCAGATGTTGCAAGTGTATGGAATAGGTAATAAGTTACTAAATGCTGTAAAGAGTTTTTATGAGGATAGTGAGGCCCAGGTTAGGGTGTGTAGGAGAGAGAGAGAGAGAGATTACTTCCCGGTAAAAGTAGATCTTAGACAGGGATGTGTAATGTCACCATGGTTGTTTAATATATTTATAAATGTGGTTGTAAAAGAAGTAAATGCTAGGGTGTTTGGGAGAGGGGTGGGATTAAATTATGGGGAATCAAGTACAAAATGGGAGTTGACATAGTTACTTTTTGCTGATGATACTGTGCTTATAGGAGATTCTAAAGAAAAGTTGCAAAGGTTAGTGGACGAGTTTGGGAGGGTGTGTAAAGGTAGAAAGTTGAAAGTGAACATAGATAAGAGTAGGGTGATGAGGGTATCAAATGATTTAGATAAAGAAAAATTGGATATCACATTGGAGAGAGGGATTATGGAAGAAGTAAATGTTTTCAGATATCTGGGAGTTGACGTGTCAGCGGATGGGTTTATGAAGGATGAGGTTAACCATAGAATTGATGAAGGAAAAAAAGTGAGTGGTGCATTAAGGTATCTGTGGAGACAAAAAACGTTATCCATGGAGGCAAAGAAAGGAATGTATGAAAGTATAGTGGTACCAACAATTTTATATGGGTGTGAAGCTTGGGTTGTAAATGCTGTAGCGAGGAGGTGGCTGGAGGCAGTGGAGATGTCCTAAGGGCAATGTGTGGTGTAAATTTTATGCAGAAAATTCGGAGTGTGGAAATTAGGAGGAGATGTGGAGTTACTAAAAGTATTAGTCAAGAGGGCTGAAGAGGGATTGTTGAGGTGGTTTGGTCATTTAGAGAGAATGGATCAAAGTAGAATGACTTGGAGAGCGTATAAATCTGTAGGGGAAGGAAGGCGGGGTAGGGGTCGTCCTCGAAAAGGTTGGAGGGAGGGGGTAAAGGAGGTTTTGTGGGTGAGTGGCTTGGACTTCCAGCAAGCATGTGTGAGCGTGTTAGATTGGAGTGAATGGAGACGAATGGTTTTTGGGACCTGACGAGCTGTTGGAGTGTGAGCAGGGTAATATTTTGTGAAGGGATTCAGGGAAACCAGTTAACTGATTTAGTTGGACTTGAGTCCGGGAAATGGGAAGTACAATGCCTGCACTTTAAAGGAGGGGTCTGAGATAGTGACAGTTGGGAGGGACTTATTCTCAGCTGTCGTATCTGAGCGCCTCTGCAAAGACAGTGATTATGTATGAGTGAGGTGAAAGTGTTGAATGATGAAAGTATTTTCTTTTTGGGGATTTTCTTTCTTTTTGGGTCACCCTGCCTCGGTAGGAGACGGCCGACTTGTTGAAAAAAAAAAAAAGGTATGCATACTGATCAGAGAGCTGTCGTAAGTCTGAGGCATTGGTAAACGAGTACATCGCTAAGTGAGGAGAGGCTGAATAATAATAATAATAAGTTTCCTTGAAGCATGATGTAAGATGAGTCACTCCACTGCTGACAGTGCAGCAGTGGTGACATTTGATGAGCATGCACTGCCTTGGCTTTATTTGTTTTCACTGTTACACATAAACATGTCTGTGTCTGTTTGCTTGTGTCTGTCTAGCTCTCTGTGTCTGTGTCTAGCTCTCTCCATCAGTCTGTCTAGCTCTCTCCATCAGTCTGTCTAGCTCTCTCCATCAGTCTGTCTAGCTCTCTCCATCAGTCTGTCTAGCTCTCTCCATCAGTCTGTCTAGCTCTTTCCATCAGTCTGTCTAGCTCTCTCCATCAGTCTGTCTAGCTCTCTCCATTAGTCTGTCTAGCTCTCTCCATCAGTCTGTCTAGCTCTCTCCATCAGTCTGTCTAGCTCTCTCCATCAGTCTGTCTAGCTCTCTCCATCTGTCTGTCTAGCTCTCTCCATCTGTCTGTCTAGCTCTCTCCATCTGTCTGTCTAGCTCTCTCCATCTGTCTGTCTAGCTCTCTCCATCTGTCTGTCTAGCTCTCTCCATCTGTCTGTCTAGCTCTCTCCATCTGTCTGTCTAGCTTCCATCTGTCTGTCAGCTCTCTCCATCTGTCTGTCTAGCTCTCTCCATCTGTCTGTCTAGCTCTCTCCATCTGTCTGTCTAGCTCTCTCCATCTGTCTGTCTAGCTCTCTCCATCTGTCTGTCTAGCTCTCTCCATCTGTCTGTCTAGCTCTCTCCATCTGTCTGTCTAGCTCTCTCCATCTGTCTGTCTAGCTCTCCATCTGTCTGTCTAGCTCTCTGTTTATCTGTCTCTTCTTATCTGCCTCTCTGTCTGCTTGTCTCTCTCTCTCTCTCTCTCTCTCTCTCTCTCTCTCTCTCTCTCTGTCTCAAAGAGCCACTCATGAACCAACAGGTATTACACATGACGCAGTCGTCACGTCTGCTTCCTGAACAAGTGAAAATATGTATTAATTGCCAGTCATACTTACTATGCATTATATCTACAAGCACACTATAGCACTTTGTCTGGATTTTTTGGGTTATCCTAGGTAATGTACACTATGTATAATTGTATTTGTGTGTACCTGTGAGACAGAGATAGAAAGACAGACATAGATACAGACAGACAGACATAGATAGAAACAGCCAAAGTTAATCAGCCAGCCAGCTGAAAATGTATTACACGTTCCAGAATTGTTTCTCTTTATTTAGGGCATAGGTTATAAGACATTCTGGCAGGATGACACTACCAGTGGTACCAAAATTGAAAGGGTGTTGCACAAGGGTTATTATCGAGGTTTTTGATATTTCCTCGACCACTTGTGGCCACATCCACTTCAAAGCCACTAAACTCAGGGTCAACATCACTTTCCTCTTAAAATGGAAGTGTTAATATTACACGACATCAGTGAATCCCAGGTGTTTGCCGCGCTGTTTGCTCTAGCTGGTGCTCAATTGAACTGGTGCTCCCATAAGGGACTAAGTGGTCCCAGATTTTTTAATACTGCGCACACCGAGTGTTAAGACCCATTCTATGCTGACCAGGCATCTCAGGCCAATCATACCAAATTTGAAGGCAGGAAAAATAAAACATAGATCTACGTTTGGAGCGCAGATCTATGTTTGGACAGTTAAGGGGTTAATTGCTAGAAAATTTAGACAAAGGCAGAAATTTCTCTGCCACCGATACTTTAAGTGAAGCCAGAGACCCACACAAGTCCCCATCACTGTGTTAGAGTGACCCACCATCAGGAATTGGGTTGCAGCGGTAATAAAAGTAGGTGGTAGCAGAGGTGGTGGCAATGTTCAAAAAACTGTTTCAAAGAATTTTAAAATGTAAAAATACATAGCAGAATTCATCAACAACAAAAACAATAGCATAAGCAAGGTGATGGTGATCAAGCAAGCAGTCAAAAGTCTGGCACAACTAAGAGTGACAATGCAAAAATATCACAGTATTATACAAGTACCATCCGACTTACGACCGAGCTCGGTTCCAGCCAATTGGTCATAAGTCAAAATGGACGCAAGTCGAACCTTAGAAAATTGCCGACATACTGGGTAGGGCATATTGTCAAACCTTTGCTATATAAAGTACCTATATAGTATCGTATGTTACTTTTTACTAAAGATTTTACTACTGTATATGCTGCCAGACGTATGTTACTTTTTACTAAATATTTTACTACAGTCAACCCTCGGTTTTCATGTTTAATCCGTTCCAGAGAGATCGACGAAAACTGAAGCCATTTTCCCCATAAGAAATAATGTAAATTCAATTAATCCGTTTCAGACACCCAGGAGTATTAACAAAAAATATTTTTTTAGAGATTAAATATAGATTTACATACAGAAAAGAATGACAAATAAATATAAAGCACTAATAACATGTATAAATGAACATTTAACATCACACTTACCTTTATTGGCTACTCTTGTTGGTGTATGGAAGATGGAGAGGAGAGGGGGAGGCGAGTTTATTGTTGGGAGGCAGGATAAAATGCTTCAATTTGATATTAATATCAGCTCTACGGTTTATTTATCTATCACAATTCATCTAATATGACATAATAAACAATAACATAGAAACATGATATAAACTCTAGAAGGAATAAAACATGTCATTACGAATGTAAGGACTGGTGGTAGTGTTGTTGTTGTTATTGGGTATAAGGGCCACTGACCATAAGCCGTGGTGGTGGTCGGCGGCAGCAGAAAGCCACCACCACTATTCACACAAACAATGTACATAATTTATAAATAAGAAATATTTACACTTATATAAATAAGAAATATTTACACTTACCTTGGAGGAGATGTTGGCAGAGGGCAGCTCTGGACTCAGTGCCCTTATACTCCTCAAACAACAATGGAGGAGTTAAGTTTCGTGTAGCCATTTTTCTATTGCTTAACTTACTTGCTACACTGTTAGTGCTACACTATCGCTGGCTGGTGCTATAGCCTTTATCGACTCCACTTTGTTACGATTTCTTTCTTTAATTCTACGGTGTTCCTCACTTTCTTTACCAAAGGACTGGCACTAGGAGCTTTCTTTGGGCCCATGGTGGATAATTTAGCAGTTACACACAATAATCAAGGGCCAAAAACAATGGATTGTTAAGAAATGTTTTGTATGAACTCGCAGGATAATGTTCACTCAATCAGAAACAATGCTACACTGCCTGAGAATGTGTGTGGGAGGCAGGCTTGCGGGCTTTGTATGTGCGCTGGGCACTGGACAGGTTCCGTACCATGAACGAAAACGGAGCCAATCACCGAAAACGGAGGTAATATTTCCACAAAAAGAGTGCCTGAAAATTTAAATCACCAAAAACGGAGGGTTGACTGTACTGTATATGCTGCCAGACATACAGTCGTAAGTACGAGTGGTAGTATGTCGAGAAGGCCATAAGTCGAATGGTACTTGTATTAATATATATCTGGAAATTGTTATAGGTGAGAATACAAAACAAATGATAAAATACAAAAAAAAAAAAGTAAGTGGCTCACAAGGCTTCAATAGAAAAAAAAATTAGCCAAAATGATAAATACACACCTCTGAAGACAATTCTTGGTATCACGGGCAGAAAAATACTGAATTTCTCTGCTACAGTAATCCATTGATTTAACCCCTTTCACTATCGAGATCCCTGCTCACAAACGTGCTCTCAGTGTCGAAGAATTTAAAAAAAAATTATATTTCTTATGAAATGATAGAGATTTTTTTCCCTATGGTAATGACACCAAAAGTACAAAATTTGATGGAAAACTTACAGAATTAGGCTCTCGCGAATTTAGCAGTCTCAGCGATATATACGCATCAACAATTTCGCCCACTTTGAGCCCTATTTTCGGCCAATTCTTTTGTTCCAGTTAACCAAACTCATAGCTATTTCGCTAAAACTCCATTTGTTCTATCGACTCGGTAAAAGAAACTGCCCATTTACTGATTTCAACTACACAATAAAGTGGTCAGAAATTGGCAAGTTGGCCAATTTCACACAAATTTCAAAAGATGCCAATTTCAAAATATTGTCCAGAATAAATAATGTAGACATTCCTGGCACTAAAATAACATTTTCTCTGTTCATTAGTCATGTCTCCAGGCCCCTCTTATATTACTCTTGCTTTCCATTTTGAATTTTTATTCACACAAAAAATAGAAGAGTTACTCTTATGCAGTCTACTGCATTATTGTTATACGTACAGTGGAACCCCGGAAATCGAACACCTCGGCAATCGAACAAATCGAAAATCGAACACTTTTTTTCAAACAAATTTTGTCCCGCCAATCGAACAAGTGCATACCAGACCTGTCCACCCAGGCGCTGCCCGTGCAGGCTCATGAGTCAGTCTAGCTTTGTTTATCCTCCAGTGAACATTACCCTGCGCGCTCATCCAAACATTTCACAATTAATTGTGTTTGGAGCTTGTTCATTAAGTGGTAGAGGCAGTGGTAGAAGCAGGCAGTGGTAGAAGAAGGCAGTGGTAGAGGCAGGCAGTGGTAGAAGAAGGCAGTGGTAGAGGCAGGCAGTGGTAGAGGCAGGCAGTGGTAGAGGCAGGAAGTGGTAGAGGCAGGAAGTGGTAGAGAGAAGCAGTGGTAGAAGCAGGCAGTGATAGAAGCAGGCAGTGGTAGAGGCAGGCAGTGGTAGAGGCAGGCAGTGGTAGAGGCAGGCAGTGGTAGAGGCAGTGGTAGAGAGGCAGTGGTAGAGGCAGGCAGTGGTAGAGCTGCTCTGCCTATCTTCTGCAAGGTATGTAAATAGTGTATGTACACCTGTTCATTTGTACATTTTGGTTTTCTTATGAAAGAAGTGATCTAATGCAGTTAGCATTACAAACTCCATTTTCTCTTATACTACTAACACGTCTGAAGGAGGAAAGAATGGGAAGTTGTTTTCATAGCTGGAGCAAGAATGCCCACCACCACATTCGTAATGACACATATTTTATTAATTCTAGAGTGTATTTCAGGTTTTTATGTTATTTATATTGTTTATTATGTCATATTAGATGAATTGTGATAGATAAATAAACTGTCGAGTTGATAATAGCGTCATAGTGAAGTACTATTTTACCATGCCTCCTGACAGCAGGAATGAATTAATTGTATTTCCATTATTTCTTATGGGAAATATTGATTCGATTTTCGAACATTTCGAATTTAGAACAAGCTCCTGGAACGGATTATGTTCGATTTTCGGGGTTTGTTACGGCCCCCTATCTAACAATGGTAGTTAGGTAATTACCTCACCGGCCGGCAGTCAAGGGGTTACGTCATCAGACTTGATGTTTGACTGCCGGGCCGGCTTGACTGACAGTGTCATCGAGACTCTCCCCTAGTCAACACTGGAGAGTGCTAACGAGACTCCCATATACAACACTGGAGAGTTCACCAGCTCCCTGATACACCTAGGGAGTGTACGAGACTCTCCCATATACACTGCTGGAGAGTGTCAGCGAGACTCTCCCCTATACCACACTGGAGAGTTCACTAGCTCCCTGATACACCTGGGAGTGTTCAACAGACAGACCTGGAGATTGACTCTTCGTGCTGGTGACGGCCTTAGACTATCTACTGGCTTATTCACCGTACCGACTGTGTTCCTGAGACTATGTACCTGAAAATGGACTGTTGTACCTGAACTTATGTACCTGAAAGTGTGTGACACTGGTAACAGGTGGTGTCTTGTGTGACACTGGTAACAGGTGGTGTCTTGTGTGACACTGGTAACAGGTGGTGTCTTGTGTGACACTGGTAACAGGTGGTGTCTTGTGTGACACTGGTAACAGGTGGTGTCTTGTGTGACACTGGTAACAGGTGGTGTCTTGTGTGACACTGTGGTGTCAGGTATTTAGTGGTGTAGTCAGTCAGAGTTTGTGACGGTGGCACGACACAGGTTGAGTCGTGTATTTGATGTGTGTCATAACGCGGTGAAAAGGTTTTATTAGAGATGGGTTCATGATGCAAGGAAGGTGTCTTATGGGCACAGAGAGAAGGGTGTCGTGTGACACAGAAGAGAAGGCGTGTCGGGTGACACCGGGGGCGTGTCATGTGACACAGAGAACGGGTGTCAGGGGACCCCGTGAGAAGGCGTGCCATAAGACAAAGAAGTATCATGACAAGGTGTGGTAGTGTCCTGCGTGACACTAGAAGATGGCAGCGACTTGACACTACACCAAATACTTGATTTTACTTGTGACTTTTATCTTGTACTGTGGTTTTGTGTAAATAGGTTTTTACACAGATTATTAGATTATATGTTTTTATTCAGATTATATGCTTTTATATTAATAATATATATTTAATATAATAAAAATCTGAAATACGAGATTTTACTCAGTATCCCAAACAGTCGTTTTATTACAAATGCTTCTTTATTTGTAATATGGGGGCCTGTCCGGGATCATATTGTTTGTCCGGGAAATGACTGTTTGGGATAAAATTTATTACATAGTACCTGAATCTTTGTGTGTCGGTCATTCTGTGGTGGGGGTGTTACGGCCCCCTATCTAACAATGGTAGTTAGGTAATTACCTCACCGGCCGGCAGTCAAGGGGTTACGTCATCAGACTTGATGTTTGACTGCCGGGCCGGCTTGACTGACAGTGTCATCGAGACTCTCCCCTAGTCAACACTGGAGAGTGCTAACGAGACTCCCATATACAACACTGGAGAGTTCACCAGCTCCCTGATACACCTAGGGAGTGTACGAGACTCTCCCATATACACTGCTGGAGAGTGTCAGCGAGACTCTCCCCTATACCACACTGGAGAGTTCACTAGCTCCCTGATACACCTGGGAGTGTTCAACAGACAGACCTGGAGATTGACTCTTCGTGCTGGTGACGGCCTTAGACTATCTACTGGCTTATTCACCGTACCGACTGTGTTCCTGAGACTATGTACCTGAAAATGGACTGTTGTACCTGAACTTATGTACCTGAAAGTGTTGACACTGGTAACAGGTGGTGTCTTGTGTGACACTGGTAACAGGTGGTGTCTTGTGTGACACTGGTAACAGGTGGTGTCTTGTGTGACACTGGTAACAGGTGGTGTCTTGTGTGACACTGGTAACAGGTGGTGTCTTGTGTGACACTGGTAACAGGTGGTGTCTTGTGTGACACTGGTAACAGGTGGTGTCTTGTGTGACACTGGTAACAGGTGGTGTCTTGTGTGACACTGGTAACAGGTGGTGTCTTGTGTGACACTGGTAACAGGTGGTGTCTTGTGTGACACTGGTAACAGGTGGTGTCTTGTGTGACACTGGTAACAGGTGGTGTCTAGTGTGACACTGGTAACAGGTGGTGTCTTGTGTGACACTGGTAACAGGTGGTGTCTTGTGTGACACTGGTAACAGGTGGTGTCTTGTGTGACACTGGTAACAGGTGGTGTCTTGTGTGACACTGGTAACAGGTGGTGTCTTGTGTGACACTGTGGTGTCAGGTATTTAGTGGTGTAGTCAGTCAGAGTTTGTGACGGTGGCACGACACAGGTTGAGTCGTGTATTTGATGTGTGTCATAACGCGGTGAAAAGGTTTTATTAGAGATGGGTTCATGATGCAAGGAAGGTGTCTTATGGGCACAGAGAGAAGGGTGTCGTGTGACACAGAAGAGAAGGCGTGTCGGGTGACACCGGGGGCGTGTCATATGACACAGAGAACGGGTGTCAGGGGACCCCGTGAGAAGGCGTGCCATAAGACAAAGAAGTATCATGACAAGGTGTGGTAGTGTCCTGCGTGACACTAGAAGATGGCAGCGACTTGACACTACACCAAATACTTGATTTTACTTGTGACTTTTATCTTGTACTGTGGTTTTGTGTAAATAGATTTTTACACAGATTATTAGATTATATGTTTTTATTCAGATTATATGCTTTTATATTAATAATATATATTTAATATAATAAAAATCTGAAATACGAGATTTTACTCAGTATCCCAAACAGTCGTTTTATTACAAATGCTTCTTTATTTGTAATAGGGTTCCACTGTAATTGTATAAATAATGTCAACCCTTTCGTGACTATGTATTAGACTGACCAGCTGGATACGTATTGGATGGTGATGTCATTTGTTTACTCTTTAACATCGCAAAAATCGAACATTTCTGCTACTTTGAGCTCAATTTCAAGGTACAGTGGACCCCCGAGTTTCGGTCACCTCGGAAATTGAACAATTATATAAGTTTAATATTGTAAGTGCTTTTGTATGTGTATTTTTAGGGGTCTGAAAGGACTAATCTAATTTACATTTTTCCTTAAGGGAACAAATTCGTTCGGTAATGGCACTTGAACAGCCTTCTGGAATGAATTATGACTGAAACTCGGGGGTCCACTGTATGTACTTTTTATCGTTAAACCAATCAAAATGATCTCTTATTTCTGTAAGATATCTTCCATTCTATCAAATGAGACCAAGAAAACGAGAATACAATCATAAATACCATACGAAAATACACCTCAAATTCGGCGTTTTAAACCAAAAACACGGTCAGTTTTTTCTCATAATGCACTGAGTGCTGCAGGATTTTGTTTATACTGTGCACACTGACCACGCAGACCCATTCTCTCACATGTAGGCCTACCAGCTTTGTCCCGCTAGATTTGAAGCCACTAGAATTTTGGCGTATTAATATGTCACTGACACTGGCTTGTAAACCGTACCTATACGTCACCGACAGTGAAAGGGTTAATGGACTACTAGAGGGAGAGCAGGTGGCTGATTACCAATTGAGGTACATAGATAGTACCAAATTGTTTTGCAGTGATTGTAACAATGGACAATTCTGTTCACTGTTTCTGAATCAAGTGACCCAGCAGATTGTGTCCCGTATTTTTGAAGTCAGTTAAATCAAGGTTTGTAAAATCAAGGGGTTACTGTATGTCCAAAGACACCAAAAATAAAATTAAGAAACTATCTAATATTATGCAAAAAAATAAAGATGGCCATACTGACTTAGGCCATGCCAGTGTGTGTGAGCTTGTCCCCAAGTTTTCTCATGGACACTGTTGGTGGGTGTTGGGGAGTCTGATGCAGGAGACGATACCGACGTAGAATGAGATATCATTCGTCCCGAAGGATCACTCATTCTTTCGTCGGCTCCTTCACCATCTTCGCTCTCCATCATGCGATATCCACCATCAACCATCTATGTGGAAAAAAATTACAGGGTTTTAAGTATCAAAGTGTATACAATGTTCAAATTATTATTACAATATGACTTAGCTTTTTTTCATTATTTTTACAATATGCCTCAATTTTCTTTAACACACTGACTCCCCCAACAAGGTAAAAAAAAAAAAAAATTATTCACTGTATTACTGACTTGCCAGGAGTATGCTAACATTGTTCAGATGATCCTCCAAACTGCAACATCCTAACCCCTTCTTTAGAGTACAGGCACTACTTCCCACCTCCACGACTCGGTTATGTCTAACTGGTTTCCCTGAATCCCTTCATAAATGTCATCTCTTGAGGTATCATGCTAATATTGTAATCCCTACTGATGGTATAAATTCCTAACACTTCAAGTAACAAACAGCAACATACACTTCTCCCCAATAAATAACAAAAAAGCCACAATACCGTGACTGGAACAATACACACACAACCAGCACATATAAAAAAGAGAGGAGCTTACAACGACGTTTCGGTCCGACTTGGACCATTTACAAAGTCACACTAACACAAAGGACAGGTAGAAGGAATTTATAGGCAGGCAGACAGGGAAGGGCACAAGAAAGAGGTGGAGGGGTAATGATGGAGGTAGTAGTGGTAGTGGTGGTAGTAGTAGTGGAGTCAGTCATTCTAGGAAAGGAGCACTGCAATGAAGCTGGTGGCCCACATAGGGTAAGGACAAGAACACAGAGGAGGAAAAAATGAAAATAAAATAAAGAAAGACAAATACAAGGCAAAAGAAAAGAAAGAAAACCCAGAGGAGAAAGGAGAAAAAGGGGAAGAGATAGAAGGGGAAGGAATCAGAAAGCTGGCGGGCCGCCAGCTTCATTGCAGTGCTCCTTTCCTAGAATATGACTGACTCCACTACTACTACCACCATCATTACCCCTCCACCTCTTTCTGCCTATAAATACCCCTTCTACCTGTCCTTTGTGTTAGTGTGACTTTGTAAAAGGTCCAAGTCGGACCAAAACGTCGTCGTAAGCTCCTCTCTTTTTTATATGTGCGGGTTGTGTGTGTACGTCTCCCCAATATAATAAAAACTATGTATTCTTAATCTCACATACTAATAATTGTAATTAAGTTTTAAGGCTGCCCAAAATGCCTTGCATAATATGGGGCATAAACCCTGTGACCACTTAAGAAATAACAGGGGTCACAACTGCAGGAAGACCAACGCTGGTGCCTGACCTGCGACGTATTGCAGTCAGAATCGCTGAGCTGGATCAGGTCCGGACTAGAGGTGCAGTTCTCCTTTGTAGTGTAGGCCACATTGTTTTCTGAAAAGGGAACTGAGATGTTTAAACATTGCTAGTTAAAGTATGGCATTCCAACAAATGGTAAAAAGACACTGCAAAAGGAGATGTTTTCCCCAAAAGATAAAGCCTCATAATAAAAAGGCACATACCGTGACTGAAACACAAACCGCAAATGAGAGAGTTACACACGTTCGCCACTTGACCATCATCGCGTAAGCCTCTTTATATGTGCGGATTGTGTAAAAGCCTCATACTTTAGGTAACAGTACTAACAAAGGCCTCCTTTTTGCTCTGTATGTCTGGTTCAATACTGGTGAGTTTGCCTGAACTACAAGACTCATAATTTATAGACATCACACAAATTAACCCTATGTCTACAGAGATAAAACAGGTGTGACTAAATCAATAAAACTCCACACAGTGACTGCAACAATTCACAACTACTCCACAATTTGTAGAAAAAAATATTGCAACTAACTATACTGGGAAATTATATTTTAACCCATAAACGGTCCAAACATATATATACGTTAGTACCGCTACTGCCCCAAACGTATATTTACATTTTATTTTTCCTGCCTCCAAATTTGGCACGATTGGCCTGAGATGCCTGGTCAGCATAGAATGGGTCTTAGCCCTTGGTGTGCGCTGTATTAAAAAACTGGGACCACTTAGTACCTTGTGGGAGGACCAGTTCAATCGAGCGCCAGCTAGAGCAAACAGCGCGACAAACACCTGGGATTCACTGATGTTATGTAGTAAGTATTAACTCTCCCATTTTAAGTGGAAAGTGATGTTGACCCCAAGTTTAGTGGCTCTGAGGTGGATATGGTTATAAGTGGTCGAGGAAATATCAAAAACCTTGATAATAACCCATGTGCAACATCCTTTCAACATCCTGGCTCTTGTCCATCTCTACCAGGCTCTTGTCCATCTCTACCAGGCTCTTGTCCATCTCTACCAGACTCTTGTCCATCTCTACCAGACTCTTGTCCATCTCTACCAGACTCTTGTCCATCTCTACCAGACTCTTGTCCATCTCTACCAGACTCTTGTCCATCTCTACCAGACTCTTGTCCATCTCTACCAGACTCTTGTCCATCTCTACCAGACTCTTGTCCATCTCTACCAGACTCTTGTCCATCTCTACCAGACTCTTGTCCATCTCTACCAGACTCTTGTCCATCTCTGTCTCACAGGTACACAAATACAATTATACAGTGTAAATTTCCTAGGATAACCCAAAAAATCCAGACAAAGTGCTTGTAGATAGAATGTGTAAACATGACTGGCAAATACGTATTTACACTTGCTCAGGAACCAGACGTGTTGGTTCAGGAGTGGATCTCTGAGACGGGAGAGCTAGATGCTAGACGGACAGACAGATAGACAGAGCTTGACAGACAGACAGATAGACAGAGAGCTTGACACAGCTAGACAGAGTTTGACAGACAGATATGTTTGTGTAACAGTGAAAACAGAGGGGAATGCTCATCAAATGTCACCCCTTATCTTATCACTGCACCCTCGCGTACGCTCATCAAATGTCACCAATTATCTTATCTTATCACTGTCATCAGTGGACTGACTTGTATTACATCATGCTTCAAGGGAACTTTTTCTTCTTATTATTATTATTTTCATTATTCTTATTATTATTCCTATTATTATTATTATTATTATATACTCCCACATATCCAAAACATTACTGGGGCCTATAAATACTTTGTATATATTCCTAGACAATAGTAAATGACCAAGGCAGGTGTAAATGTCCACCTGTCAGTGCTTGTGACAATTTGAGAACAATTTCAGTACCTAATATTAGTCTTAGAACAAAGAACTACTATAAATTGTAATTATCAGAACATAAAAATTATATAAAATAATATAAAAACAAGAAAAAAAGGTATATCGGCAACACTTCTGCAAGCGGCAGGACTCGATGTTGCCGTCAGGTGAGCATTCAGTGCCAAATTCTCAGCCTCATATATCGGTAAGTATAGAGCCTAAATTTTTATTTTATCCTATAACACTTAGAAAAATGTGCTCTTTCTTTCTATAAAAAAAAAAATCACTGGCGTAGTAAACGTATATATACGTTTGGACCGTTTACGGGTTAAACAAGGTTGTATTTGATGAAGACTACTTGGTGATGAATGGAGGGGGGAAAAGAAAAAAAAGGGGGGGAAGAGGTAAAGAAGAGGAGGGAAGAGAGAAAATAACAAAAATACAAAGAGGAGGGGGGGTGAAAGGGAATGGAGGGAAAGGGAGGGAGGGAGGAAAAGAGAATGGAGGGAGTTAAAGGAGGGATAGTGGAGGGGAAGCATTACAAGCTTCAGAAATTTAAATCCAAAACACAAATGTTAACATTTTAACAGTGGAAGTCAACAATAACAATTAAAAAAATGAATGCAAACAATGCATACAACTCCATCATTTAATTAGCCTTCTTTCAGTCACTGCACGATATGAAAAAAGTATCCCAGTATTCTATAAACCCAGCCCTGTCTACTTCTAAGATCTGTGAGAAAGGTATGCCAGTATCCCATACACCCAGATCCCTGTACGTCAATGATCTGAGAAAGGTATCCCATACACTCAGTCCCCTCTACCTCAATGATCCTAGAAAGGTATCCCATACACCCAGTCCTCTCTACATCAATGACCAAAGTAATGTATCCCAGTATTCCATACAACCAGCCCCTCTACCTCACGTGAAATGTATGTGGTTGAACGGGTCGATTCACGGCTTCTAGTCCTCTATTTATGTGCATGCATGTATGTATGCATCCATGCATGAATGACTAAGTATGCATGTGTGTTTATTTAATACAGTGGACCCCCGAGTAACGTAAAAACTTCATTCCAGAAGCCTGCTCAAGTGTCATTACCGAACGAATTTACTCCATTAAGGAATAATGTCACGTAGGTTAGTCTATTTTAGACCCCCAAAAATACACTTCCACAAGCACTTACAATATTATACTTACATAATTGTACGATTTCCGGGGTGTTCGTTACTCGGGGTCCACTGTATGCTTATTTGCACATTATGTGCATAACTAGGCATGAAGAGATACATAACTGTACACATGTCCATCCATCCACATATATACACATGGACACTTACGTACGCATATGCACACAAACAGTACATGTGATTATGTATGCTTGCATATGAATGCATGTGCACATGTATACATTTGTGCTCGTGTACAAGTACATATCTATAGGTGTGCAAACATAAATGTGTGTGTGTGAGAGAGAGAGAGAGAGATTGAGAGACTGAGAGAGAGAGATTGAGAGAGAGAGATTGAGAGAGATTGAGAGAGAGAGATTGAGAGAGATTGAGAGAATGAGAGATTGAGAGAGATTGAGAGAGATTGAGAGAGAGATTGAGAGATTGAGAGAGATTGAGAGAGAGAGATTGAGAGATTGAGAGAGATTGAGAGAGATTGAGAGATGAGAGAGAGAGATTGAGAGAGAGATTGAGAGATTGAGAGAGATTGAGAGATTGAGAGAGAGAGATTGAGAGATTGAGAGAGAGATTGAGAGAGAGAGATGAGGAGAGATTGAGAGAGATTGAGAGAGAGAGATTGAGAGAGATTGAGAGAGAGATTGAGAGAGAGAGATTGAGAGAGATTGAGAGAGAGAGATTGAGAGAGAGAGAGAGAGAGAGAGAGATTGAGAGAGATTGAGAGAGAGAGATTGAGAGAGAGATTGAGAGAGAGAGATTGAGAGAGAGATTGAGAGAGAGAGATTGAGAGAGAGAGATTGAGAGATAGAGATTGAGAGATAGAGATTGAGAGATTGAGAGATTGAGAAGAGAGAGATTGAGAGAGAGATTAGAGAGATGAGAGATGAGAGAGATTGAGAGGAGAAGATTGAGAGATTTGAGAGAGATTGAGAGAGAGATGAGAGATTGGAGAGAGATTGAGAGAGATTGAGAGAGATGA
>WNWK01007145.1:82921-97172 GCA_009830355.1 Cherax destructor | reverse complement strand
AAAGGAGGTTTTGTGTGAAAGGGGCTTGGACTTCCAGAGCGTGCATGAGCGTGCTAGATAGGAGCAAATAGAGACAAATGGTTTTTAGGACTTGACGTGCTGTTGGAGTGTAAACAAGGTAACATTTATGAAGGGATTCAAGGAAACCGCAGGCGGACTCTATTCCTGGAGTGGGAAGTACAGTGCCAGCACTCTGAAGGAGGTGTTAATGCTGCAGTTTTATAACTGTAGTGTAAGCATGTCTCTGGCAAGACAGTGATGGAGTGAATGATGATGAAAGTTTTTCTTTTTCAGGCCACCCTGCCTTGGTGGGAAACGGCCGATGTGTTAATAAATTAATAAAATAATTATATTCCTTTGTATTATATACTACAGTAGACCCCCGCTATTCGAACGGCTCGGCAGTCGAACAAATCGTCATTAGTACAAGAAAATCGATATCGTCATGCGAACAAATTATCGCGAGTCGAACGAATGTGTTCGTGACCTGTCCGCCCAGGCGATTGGGTGCCTCACCGTGCAGGCGTGGAGAGCCAGTCCCGCGTTGTTTACACTCGACAGAACAATACCCTACATGCTTCTCCAGACATTTCACACTTAATTATAATTTTTTGGAGTTTGTTCATTAAGTGTGGCTGTGAAATAAGCTACCATGGGTCCCAAGAAAGTTCCTAGTGGTACCCCTGGGCTGATGAAAGTGAGAAACACCGTAGAAATGAAGAAGGAAATAATACAAAAATACGAGAGTGGTGTGCGATTGTGTGATCTTGCCAGGATATATGGAAAAAACAGGTCAACTATCGCTCTATCCTGCTAAGAAGGAAGAAATTAAGCAAGCTGATGTTGCAAAAGGTGTTACTGTGCGAGCCAAAAATAGACCACAAATAATCGACGAGATTGAGAAGTTGTTGCTGGTGTGGATCAAGGATAAAGAGTTGGCGGGTGATAGTGTGTCGGAGTCAATTATTTGTGAAAAGGCAAGGAACTTGCATGCCGATCTTGTAAAGAAAATGCCTGCAACCAGTGCTGATTGTAATGGTAGTGAATTTAAAGCCAGCAAAGGCTGGTTTGAGAGATTTAAAAATCGTAGTGGCATACATAATGTGGTAAGGCATGGTGAGGCTGCCAGTTCAGACAAACATGCAGCTGAAAAATTCATAAAAGAGTTTCAGGACTACATAAAGACTGAAAAATTGAAACCTGAACAAGTGTTCAATTGTGACGAAACAGGCCTGGTTTGGAAGAAAATGCCCAACAGGACCTACATTACTCAGGAGGAAAAAGCACTGCCAGGACACAAGCCTATGAAAGACAGGCTAACTCTCATGATGTGTAGTAATGCTAGTGGGGATTTTAAATTGAAGCCTTTACTAGTGTATCACTCAGAAAATCCCAGAGTGTTCAAAAGACACAATGTCGTCAAAAGTAGATTGTGTGTCTTGTGGAGAGCTAGTCAGAATGCATGGGTCACAAAGCACCTTTTCAGTGACTGGATCCATGAAGTGTTTGGCCCCAGTGTGAGAAAATACCTACAGGAAAAGGGTTTGGACAAAAAGTGCCTCCTGTTACTGGACAATGCTCCTTCACATCCTCAAAACATGGAAGACCTACTGTGTGAAGACTTCAAATTTATAAAACTGAAGTTCTTGCCTCCTAACACCACTCCTCTCCTCCAGCCCATGGACCAGCAGGTCATCTGTAACTTCAAAAAAACTCTACACAAAAGCAGTGTTTGAAAAGTGCTTTGAAATGACCTCGGACAGTGAATTGACCCTTAGAGAGTTCTGGAAGAATCACTTCAATATCTACAGCTGCATAGGCCTTATAGGCAAGGCTTGGGAGGGAGTGACTTCAAGGACTTTAAACTCGGCTTGGAGACCATTGTGGCCAGGTTGTGTCCAACAGAGGGATTTTGAAGGGTTTGAGGCTGACCCTGACCCTGCCGACCTTGTGCCTGTTGTGGACTCTATTGTGGAATTGGACAAGTCCATGGGGTTGGAGGTGAGTGGCAAGGATGTGGAAGAGTTAGTGCAGGGCCACAGGGTAGAGCTAACAACTCAAGAGCTGCAACAGCTGGAAATGGAAGAGCATCAGACCAGATTTGAGGCTATTGATTCACGGGAGAAGGAGGAGGAAGAGGGGCTGAAGAAGGTGCCTTCTTCAGAGATTAAGGAGATGTGTACAATGTGGAATAGATTGCAAACTTTTGTTGAAAAATACCACCCTGAACAAGCTCAAACAAGCCATAACAGCAGCATGTTCAGTGACCAAACAATGTCCTTCTTCAGGAACATGTTAAAGAGGTGCCAGAAACAGAGGACTGTGGACAGTTATTTTGTGAGACAAGGGTCCAGTGACTCTCAAGCTGGTCCTAGTGGGATTAAAAGACAAAGAAGAGAAGTAACCCCAGATAGGGCTTTGATACCTGAAGTCCTTTTGGAGGGGGATTCCCCTTCCAAACCCTGTGCCTGTTGTGGAAGGTATTGTGGCATTGGGCAAATCCCTGGGTTTGGAGGTGAGTGGCGAGGATGTGGAAGAGTTGGTGGAGGACCACAGGGTGGAGCTAACAACTGAAGAGCTACAACAGCTGGAACTGGAAGAGCACAAGACCAGAGTTGAGGCTATTGATTCACGGGAGGAGGAGGAAGAGGTACTGGTTGAGGTGCCTTCTTCAGAGATTAAGGAGATTTGTTCGAAGTGGAATGATGTTCAAAGGTTTGTTGAGAAACACCACCCTGAGCAAGCTAAAACAAGCCATATCAGCAGCATGTTCAGTGACCAAACAATGTCCTACTTCAGGAACTTGTTAAAGAGGTGCCAGAAACAGAGGACTGTGGACAGTTATTTTGTTAAAGTGTCCAGTGACTCCCAAGCTGGTCCTAGTGGGATTAAAAGACAAAGAAAAGAAGTAACCCCAGATAGGGCTTTGATACCTGAAGTCCTTCTGGAGGGGGATTCCCCTTATCAAGGCTAGAAAGTTCTTCATCATAAACATTGTGGGAGAACAATGGAATGATTTATAAACTAAATTCTGAAGCTGAGATACAAAAAAAAAAAAGAGATGAGTTCTGCTCCTGTAGCAACAAACAGGTATAGTATTTACATTCAACAGGTCATCCCAAAGCAACCTCTGCATTAAAAGAGGAGCCATTTCACAAGAAACCTCCATAGGAGTCCTTCTCATCCCAAACATTCCAATTCCCGTGAGCATGTGCCTCAAAGGCCTGAGCAGTCACATTCCCAGTGAGCCATACAGTGAGTCACCCTTGAAAATTTAGGACGAGCAGGTGGACAGTAACTAGATCCTATCATTATCCCCAAAGCCAACAATGTGGTAAGCAGTTGAGGAATAGGATGAAAGGTTATCCATTGTGAAAAGAAAGTTGCTGACAGTGACAATAGTGTACACAAATTAAAGTGGAGTTTTGGAATTGTCATGTTCCCAGCCAACGTTGATATACATCACTGTGGGCTTCCTAGGGCCCCAACACAAAAATGCATTATTCAATCAAAAAATTTCATAATTACATCTCTTTACTCTCCCACCCAGGGTTTTCTTAAACAAAAAGTCTTATCATGAGATACACATTTCATAGTTACAAGGTATAAGGGAAAATACCCTCTTAAACTTAAGTTAATTGTAAATAAAACTGTATTATAATTATATTCATGATTTAGTCATACAACTGAATGTAGACCTTATTATTGTATAATTAAACTTACCCTTATAGGCCAGTTTGAAGAAGTGTAATTATAAGGTATTGGAATAACTATCCACTGCTTATTAGCTGCAACACTAAACTGTGAATCTTTGTGATGCATTGGATTTTCAAAGGCACCTTCTTCATCATCATCAAAATATAAAGAGAGTGAATCCTGTGGTATATCAGAAACACCTGCTAGGCCCTCTGAGGTGTTGAGGTAGAGACGATCACTTCCTTGTAATAGCACCCGCACTAAACGACTCTGTTGATGACACAAATTGAGAAAAAGTTGTAATTAATGTTGATAATTCTACATAACACCATCCCCCTCAACAAATGAAATTCTCATTAAAGACAAACAATCAAAAATATATAAAGAACTAAATTTTACAACCTACCATACAAGGGTTGACAGTGAGTGCACTCTTGATGAAGGAAAACTGCAGTACCGACGTTTGCCCTTTCATTTCAGAGGAAGACTCTTCTATCTCAGAATTACTTCCTGAAATGACTGTGTCTACTGTTTCTCTTATTGTGTAAGCTCCTGACTTTCTCTGATAATGGTAAGATTCAGCATCACGATTCTTTTGCTGCTTGTGTTTACACTGTTCATGCTGCTGAATACACCAAACCTCATAGCCTTCTGCACCCCATTCCTGCAAACAAATAAAATGCACTCTACAACAAATCATTATCCATTTCAATCCTACTTACTGAATTTGTTTTAAATCTTACCAGTTTCCATTCTTTATTAGAGGTTTCACTGTATTTACAAATTACAATATCAAGACAAAGTAACTTTGAATCTCAAAATAAATTTAAGTATACATGTATGTAGTGTACATAGCAATTAAAACTGAGATTGAAGACTAAATTCCAAACCTAACGCATAATAATTTCCTAGTTAAAAGTTGAAAAGGGAGTACTTGCCATGTTAGTGATGGTTATGGCTCGTGATAGTGGATCCTCAGTATAATCCCAACGCAGCGACACAGTGAGCAGTGAACCAAAAACACTCCACAAGGACAGCCCACCACCTTCCCAACTTAATCCAAGCACTGTACCATCAGGAGTCCACTTCATATAGCCTTAAATATAAAATTTATTTGATTTGATGTTAAACCCTAAGAGATGAAAAATTTACTGAAATATATGTACAGTAAGACTGTTTACTCATACAAATTCAATAACATACCACCCAGGGAGGTACTACCATCCTGCCAGGTGACTGTGAAACAGAAACCTGAAACTGTTTTACATGATGGTAGGATTGCTGGTGTCTTTTTTCTGTCTCATAAACATGCAAGATTTCAGGTACGTCTTGCTACTTATACTTACACTTAGGTCACACTACGCAAACATGTACACGTTTATGTATACACACTCATCTGAGTTTTCTTTGATTTTATCTTAATAGTTCTTGTTCTTATTGCTTTTCCCTTTCATATCCATGGGGAAGTGGAATAAGAATCTTTCCTCTGTAAGCCATGCGTGTTGTAAAAGTCAACTAAAATGCCGGGAACAATGGGCTAGTAACCCCTTTTCCTGTATAGCTTACTAAAAAGAAGAAGAAGAAAACCGTCAAAGTGGGATGTTTGAATGTGCGTGGATGTTGTGCGAATGATAAGAAATAGATGATTGTAGACGTTATGAATGAAAAGAAGCTGGATGTCCTAGCTTTAAGTGAGACAAAGCTGAAGGGGGTAGGAGAGTTTCAGTGGGGAGAAATAAATGGGATTAGATCAGGGGTTTCAAATAGAGTTAGAGCTAAAGAAGGAGTGGCAATAATGTTGAATAATCAGTTATGGCAGGTAAAGAAGGAATATAAATGTATAAATTCAAGGATTATGTGGAGTAAAATAAAGGTTGGATGTGAAAAGTGGGTTATAGTAAGTGTTTATGCACCTGGAGAAGAGAGAAGTGTAGAGGAGAGAGAGAGATTTTGGGAAATGTTGAGTGAGTGTGTGGGGAGTTTTGAACCAAGTGAGAGAGTAATTGTGGTTGGGGATCTTAATGCTAAAGTGGGTAAAAATGTTGTGGAGGAGTAGTAGGTAAATTTGGGGTGCCAGGGTAAATGTAAATGGGGAACTATTAATTGAGCTATGTGTAGAAAGAGGTTTGGTAATAAGTAATACATATTTTATGAAAAAGAGGATAAATAAATATACAAGGTATGATATAGCACGTAAGGAAAGTAGTTTGTTGGATTATGTATTGGTGGATAAAAGGTTGATGAGTAGGCTTCAGGATGTACATGTTTATAGAGGGGCAACGGATATATCAGATCATTATTTGGTTGTAGCTACAGTTAGAGTAAAAGGTAGATGGGACAAAAGAAAATGGCAACAGCAAGTAAGAGAGAGGTAAAAGTGTATAAACTAAGGGAGGAGGAAGTTAGGGTGAGATATAAGCAACTATTGGCAGAAAGGTGGGCTAGTGCAAGTAGGAGTAGTGGGGGTTGAAGAGAGTTGGGATAGTTTTAAAAATGCAGTATTAGAATGTGGGGCAGAAGTTTGTGGCTATAGGAGGGTGGGTGCAGGAGGAAAGAGGAGTGAGTGGTGGAATGAAGAAGTAAAGGGTGTGATAAAAGAGAAAAAGGTAGCTTATGAGAGGTTTTTACAAAACAGAAGTGTTAATAGAAGAGCAGAGTATATGGAAAGTAAAAGAAAGGTGAAGAGAGTGGTGAGAGAGTGCAAAAGAAGAGCGGATGAAAGAATGGGAGAGGCTCTGTCAAGAAATTTTGCTGAAAACAAGAAAAATTTTGGAGTGAGATAAACAAGGTAAGAAAGCCTAGGGAATGAATGGATTTGTCAGTTAAAAACAGAGTAGGGGAGTTAGTAGATGGGGAGCTGGATGTATTGGGTAGATGGCAGGAATATTTTGAGGAACTTTTAAATGTCGATGAAAAAGGAGGCGGTAATTTCATGTACTGGCCAGGAGGTACAACATCGTTTAGGAGTGAAGAAGAGCAGGATGTGAGTGTGGGGAGGTGCGTGAGGCATTACGTAGAATGAAAGGGGTAAAGCAGCTGGAATTGACGGAATCATGACAGAAATGTTAAAAGCAGGGGATATAGTGCTGGAGTGGTTGGTATTTTTGTTTAATAAATGTATGAAAGAGGGAAGGTACCTAGGGATTGGCAGAGAGCATGTATAGTTCCTTTATATAAAGGGAAGGGGGATAAAAGAGAGTGTAAAAATTATAGGGGAATAAGTTTACTGAGCATACCAGGTAAAGTGTATGGCAGGGTTATTATTGAAAGAATTAGAGGTAAGACAGAGAGTAGGATTGCAGATGAGCAAGGAGGCTTTAGAGTGGGTAGGGGATGTGTAGATCAAGTGTTTACAGTGAAGCATATATGTGAACAGTACTTAGATAAAGGTAGAGAAGTTTTTATTGCATTTATGAATTTAGAAAAGGCATATGATAATATGATAGAGTGGATAGGGGAGCAATGTGGCAAATGTTGCAAGTGTATGGAATAGGTAGTAAGTTACTGAAGGCTGTAAAGAGTTTTTATGAGGATAGTGAGGCTCAGGTTAGGGTGTGTAGGAGAGAGGGAGATTACTTCCGGTAAAAGTAGGTCTTAGACAGGGATGTGTAATGTCACCATGGTTGTTTAATATATTTATAGATGGGGTTGTAAAAGAAGTAAATGCTAGGGTGTTGGGGAGAGGGGTGGGATTAAATTATGGAGAATTAAATGCAAAATGGGAGTTGACACAGTTACTTTTTGCTGATGATACTGTGCTTATGGGAGATTCTAAAGAAAAGTTGCAAAGGTTAGTGGATGAGTTTGGGAGAGTGTGTAAAGGTAGAAAGTTAAAAGTGAACATAGATAAGAGTAAGGTGATGAGGGTATCAAACGATTTAAATAAAGAAAAATTGGAGATCACATTGGAGAGAGGGATTATGGAAGAAGTAAATGTTTTCAGATATTTGGGTGTTGATGTGTCAGCGGATGGGTTTATGAAGGATGAGGTTAACCATAGAATTGATGAAGGAAAAAGGTGAGTGGTGCATTGAGGTATCTGTGGAGACAAAAACGTTATCCATGGAGGCAAAGAAGGGAATGTACGAAAGTATAGTGGTACCAACACACTTATATGGGTGTGAAGCATGGGTTGCAAATGCTGCAGCGAGGAGGAGGCTGGAGGCAGTGGAGATGTCCTGTCTAAGGGCAATGTGTGGTGTAAATATTATGCAGAAAATTCGAATGTGGAAATTAGGAGAAGGTGTGGAGTTACTAAAAGTATTTGTCAGAGGGCTGAAGAGGGTTGTTGAGGTGGTTTGGTCATTTAGAGAGAATGGATCAAAGTAGAATGACTTGGAGAGCGTATAAATCTGTAGGGAAGGAAGGCGGGTAGGGGTCGTCCTAGAAAAGGTTGGAGGGGAAAGGGGTAAAGGAGGTTTTGTGGGCGAGGGGCTTGGACTCCAGCAAGCATGTGTGAGCGTGTTAGATAGGAGTGAATGGAGACGAATGGTTTTGGGACATGACGATCTGTTGGAGTGTGAGCAGGGTAACATTTTGTGAAGGGATTCAGGGAAACCAGTTAATTGATTTAATTGGACTTGAGTCCTGGAAATGGGAAGTACAATGCCTGCACTTTAAAGGAGGGGTCTGAGATAGTGACAACTGGGAGGGACTTTTCTCAGCTGTCGTATCTGAGCTCCTCTGCAAAGACAGTGATTATGTATGAGTGTGGTGAAAGTGTTGAATGATGATGAAAGTATTTTCTTTTTGGGGATTTTCTTTCTTTTTGGGTCACCCTGCCTCGGTGGGAGACGGCCGACTTGTTGAAAAAAAAAAAAAAAAAAAATCTAATCATAAGCTGCAAATCAAGTAATGTACAGTGGAACTCCAAGTTTTGGCCACCCTGAGTATAGGCCGCTTCGAGTTTCAGTTGCTTTTTTCGGCCTAATTTTGTCACGACTTTCAGCCATTGCCCCGAGGTTTGGCCGGCATACCAGACCTATCCACCTGCCCGCGCTTGCGCGCCTCCGCGCGCAGGCGTCGTGAGCCAGTCTAGCTTTGTTTATCCTTGAGTGAATATTACCCTGCGCGCTCACATCCAAACATTTCACAATAAATTCATTGTGTTTAGTGCTTGTTTATTGATTGTGACTGTGAAATAAGAAACTTCATAGTGGCAGCCCTTTGGTAAAGAAAGTGACAAATACGATAGAATTGAAGAAAGAAATTGTAGCAAAGTACCAAAGTGGAGGAGGAAGAGAGAGGGGAGAATGTGCCTTCTTCAGTGATTCAGTGATTCTACGATATGTACGATACTAAAGCAGCACGAGTCGATAAAGGCTATAGCACCAGCCAGCGATAAAGTGTAGCATTAACATAGTAGCAAGTAAGTTAAGCGATTAATCGATAGGAAAAGGACAGCACGAAACTGACTCCTCCAATGTTGTTGGAGTTACATAGGGTGACTGACAACACCGCCATCTCTGGCACCCCTCACCACCACTATGTAAGGCTTATCTTTCAGTGGCCCTTATACACCCAACAACAAACAACACAGCAACACTCATCGGTTAGGGAGAGAGACATATGACATATTTTATTCATTCTAGAGTATATATCATGTTTCTATGTTATTAATATTGTTTATTATGTCATATTAGATGAATTGGGAAGTGGAACAGAATTCTTCCTCCGTAAGCCATGCGTGTCGTAAGAGTCGACTAAAATGCCGGGAGCAAGGGGCTAGTAACCCCTTCTCCTGTATACATTACTAAAGTTAAAAAGAGAAACTTTTGTTTTTCTTTTGGAGCCACCCTGCCTCGGTGGGAAACGGCCGATTTGTTGAAAGAAGAAGAAGATGAATTGTGCTAGATAAATAAGCCATAGAGTTGATATTAGTGTCATATTGAAGGACTATCTTGTCCTGCCTCCAAACAAACTCTCCTGCCTCTCTCATATGCCAACAAGAGTCTTCAATAAAGGTAAAACTGTTTAAATGTTCATTTATCCATTAAAATAAGTGCTTTATATTTATTTCTCATTGTTTTCTGTATGTAAAACTATAGTATTTATTCTTTAAAAAAATGATTTTTTTGTGAATATTTTTGGGTGGAATGGATTAATCGTATTTACATTACGTATTTCCTATGGGAAATAATGCTTCGACTTTCGGCTGCTTCGAGTTTAGGCCTAGCTCCTGGAACGAATTATGGCTGAAACTCGGGGTTCCACTGTATTTGGCATATTTGTTAACACCCACATACACACACTATGACTCGACCCCTGCAACCACAACTAGGTAAGTACAGAGAAGTGGGGCAAAAAAATTCTGCACTGTTCCTAGAAAACAAAATATGGCATGTACTGAATCATTAGAATAGTAAGGAAGGGTATCCAAGAGAAGGTTGTATGTGCTACTTGTGACCTGTAACATATACAGTGGTACCCCAGTTTACGATATTTTTTCGTTCCAAAATGCTGTTCAAGTGCCATTACCAAACGAATTTATCCCCATAAGGAATAATGTAAAATAGACTAGTCCTTTTAGACCCCCAAAAATACACTTACAAAAGCATTTAAAAAAATAAACTTACATAAAAGGGCGAGTTTGGAGGCCATTGTAAACCGGGGTACCACTGTATATGTATTTGTGACTAGTTTCAAGGATTTTTCTACCCTTGCAGCCTAGCCTAGGGATAGGCTTTCTTGTTGATTCCCTTTTAAGCCAGACTCTTACTATTAACAGACCACTGGCTGGCCCACATAGCCATCTCTGCCTGGTTGTCTAGAAACCACTGGAAACTAACAATGATGTACAGCCTCTCCTCACTTAGTGACGTACTCGTTTACCGACGCCTCAGACTTACGACGGGCTCTCTGACCAGTATGCATGCCTAAATAATGTATATTTGAGCTGATTTCCTCTATTCTGTTTATTACAATATACAGTACACTACTGTATAAACATTTAAAAATATACCAAAAGAGTTATAATTGGTGCAAAGGTGACATTAAAACAATATCAAAGATAGTTGACACAAACCCACTACCATTATAGTATGATCCTCACTTAGTGATGAATTCGGTTATCGACATGGTCTTAGGAACGTAACTCAGTCGTTAAGTGAGGAGAGGCTGTATTCATATATGAAACTAAACGCTCAACAAAAAAGGATATACATAGTGCATTTACTTGAACCTTAGAAAAAACTTTCAGTGCAGTTCCCTGTGAAATAATAATTTAGAAACTATAAAATAAAAGAAGCACATAATGCAAACTATTACAATGGATGAGGGATTGTTTTAACTCAAATGGTTTATCATGTAAAAACAGTTTAAGCTCACAGAAATTTGATAAGAGATGGAAAAAATTTCCTGGTACCAGTGATAGGAAGAATGAAACCATGTAAAATTGTGAAAAAAAAACACAGCATAGAGGCTAAAACTTTTTTTTTTTATAACAAACCATTTGTATCCCATTGAGGCAGGGTGACCTAAAATGAAAAACAAAATTTTTATTTTTAAATTTAGTAATTTATACAGGAGAAGGGGTTATTAGTCCTTGCTCCCAGCATTTTAGTCACCTCTTACGACACATGGCTTATGGAAGAAGAATTCAATCCCACTTCCTCATGAACATAAGAGGAAATAAAGAAGAAAAAGAACTATTAAGAAAATAGAAAAAACCCAGATGGGTATGTATATATATGCATGTACATGTATGTGTAGTTTGACCTAAGTGAAAGTAGAAGTAGCAAGATATACATCGTATCCCGCGTGTTTATGAGAAAGAAAAAAAAACACCAGCAATCCTACCATAAAGTAAAACAATTACAGGTTTCCATTTCACACTCACTTAGCAGGACGGTAGTACCTTCCTGAGTCGTTGCTGTCTACCAACCTATTACCTAGGAGGCTAAAACATCTTTTCCCAAAATAATAGCTCAACACTATAGATAGGTTGAAACTTTTCAAATGAACATGGCAAATTAATTATAATAAATGATATATTGTGAGCTTTATATATTGTGATATACTATAAATGATATATTGTGAGCTTTAGAGTGGGTAGGGATGTGTAGATCAAGTGTTTACATTGAAGCATATATGTGAACAGTATTTAGATAAAGGTAGGGAAGTTTTCATTGCATTTATGGATTTAGAAAAGGCATATGATAGAATGGATAGGGGAGCAATGTGGCAGATGTTGCAAGTGTATCGAATAGGTAGTAAGTTACTAAATGCTGTAAAGAGTTTTTATGAGGATAGTGAGGCTCAGGTTAGGGTGTGTAGGAGAGAGGGAGATTACTTCCTCATAAAAGTAGGTCTTAGACAGGGATTTGTAATGTCACCATGGTTGTTTAATATATTTATAGATGGGGTTATAAAAGAAGTAAATGCTAGGGTGTTGGGGAGAGGGTGGGATTAAATTATGGGAATCTAGTACAAAATGGGAGTTTACACAGTAACTTTTGCTGATGATACTGTGCTTATGGGAGATTCTAAAGAAAAGTTGCAAAGGTTAGTGGACGAGTTTGGGAGGGTGTGTAAAGGTAGAAAGTTGAAAGTGAACATAAATAAGAGTAAAGTGATGAGGGTATCAAACAATTTAAATAAAGAAAAATTGGATATCACATTGGAGAGAGGGAGTATGGAAGAAGTGAATGTTTTCAGATATTTGGGAGTTGATGTGTCAGCGGATGAGGTTAACCATAGAATTAATGAAGGAAAAAGGTGAGTGGTGCGTTGAGGTATCTGTGGAGACAAAAACGTTATCCATGGAGGCAAAGGGAATGTATGAAAGTACAGTGGACCCTCGGTTAACGAATACCCCGGAAATCGTGCAATTATGTAAGTATAATTTTGTAAGTTCTTGTGGAAGTGTATTTTTGGGGGTCTGAAATAGACTAACCTACGTGAAATTTTTCCTTAAGGGAGTAAATTCGTTCGGTAATGGCACTTGAGCAGACTTCAGGAGTGAAGTTTTTACGAAACTCGGGGGTCCACTGTATATTGGTACCAAAACTCTTATATGGGTGTGAAGCTTGAGTTGTAAATACAGTGGTACCTCGAGTTACGATATTTTTTCGTTCGAGAATGCTGTTCAAGTGCCATTACCAAACGAATTCATCCCCATAAGGAATAATGTAAAATAGACTAGTCCTTTTACACCCCCAAAAATATACCTACAAAAGCATTTAAAAAAATAAACTTACATAAAAGGGCGATTTTGGGGACCATCGTAACTCGAGGTACCACTGTACTACAGTGAGGAGGTGGCTGGAGGCAGAGAAGATGTCCTGTCTAAGGGCAATGTGTGGTGTAAATATTATGCAGAGAATTCGGAGTGTGGAAATTAGGAGGTGTGGAGTTGCTAAAAGTATTAGTCAGAGAGCTGAAGAGGGGTTGTTGAGGTGGTTTGGTCATTTAGAGAGAATGGATCAAAGTAGAATGACTTGGAGAGCGTATAAATCTGTAGGGGAAGGAAGGCGAGGTAGGGGTCGTCCTTGAAAAGGTTAAAGGGAGGGGGTAAACGTTTTGTGGGTGAGGGGCTTGAACTTCCAGCAAGTGTGCGTGAGCGTGTTAGATAGGAGTGAATGGAGACTATTCAACATCTTACCAGAAGATATCCGAAACACGGCTGGAACAAGTGTTGAGGCCTTCAAGAGGAAACTGAACAAGTATCTTCACCAGGTGCCAGATCAACCAGGCTGTGACGGATATGTGGGGCAGCGGGCCTCCAGCAGCAACAGCCTGGTTGACCAGGCATGCACCAGATGAGCCTGGCCCATGGCCAGGCTCAGAGAGTAGAGAAACTCTTGAAACTCTTCAAAGGTACATCAAAGGGACCTGATGAGCTGTTGGAGTGTGAGCAGGGTAATATTTAGTGAAGGGATTCAGGAAAACTGGTTAGCCGGACTTGAGTCCTGGAAATGGGAAGTACAGTGCCTCAACTTTAAAGGAGGGTTTGGGATATTGGCAGTTTGGAGGGACTTCTAAACTGTCATATCTGAGAGATCTGAGAGCCTCTGCAAAGACAGTGATTATGTATGAGTGAGGTGAAAGTGTTGAATGATGATGAAAGTATTTTCTTTTGGGGATTTCTTTCTTTTGGGTCACCCTGCCTCGGTGGGAGACGGGCGACTTGTTGAAAAGAAAAAAAAAATATTGTGAGCATATACTGTAACTATAAACAAATAAAGGGAGCATGTATAAAGAAAGCACTTACTGACAGCTCCTGGGGAGCCTCCATAGTCTCGGTCAGAGAGGATCATTCTATGAGATACTTCTAAGCCTCCCGTTGCCTCATCTACCGTGTAAACAACACCCTGAGAGCTGGAATTATTAAGGAATTACTATTGACTTTACAGTAGCTATACAATTTATTAGAGAAATTACATAAAAAATGGACTGTTAAATGGATACTCCAAAATGAAAAGTACTAGTTAACACACAGAATACAGTAGTCTCATACACAGCACTACATATTGTAGTCAACATATAAAATACAGTTATCTCACACACACAGCACTACATGATGCAGTCAACACAGAATACAGTTGTCTCATACACA
>WNWK01007145.1:2500-82821 GCA_009830355.1 Cherax destructor | reverse complement strand
GAAAAACAAAATTTTTATTTTTAAATTTAGTAATTTATACAGGAGAAGGGGTTATTAGTCCTTGCTCCCAGCATTTTAGTCACCTCTTACGACACATGGCTTATGGAAGAAGAATTCAATCCCACTTCCTCATGAACATAAGAGGAAATAAAGAAGAAAAAGAACTATTAAGAAAATAGAAAAAACCCAGATGGGTATGTATATATATGCATGTACATGTATGTGTAGTTTGACCTAAGTGAAAGTAGAAGTAGCAAGATATACATCGTATCCCGCGTGTTTATGAAGAAAAAAAACACCAGCAATCCTACCATAAAGTAAAACAATTACAGGTTTCCATTTCACACTCACTTAGCAGGACGGTAGTACCTTCCTGAGTCGTTGCTGTCTACCAACCTATTACCTAGGAGGCTAAAACATCTTTTCCCAAAATAATAGCTCAACACTATAGATAGGTTGAAACTTTTCAAATGAACATGGCAAATTAATTATAATAAATGATATATTGTGAGCTTTATATATTGTGATATACTATAAATGATATATTGTGAGCTTTAGAGTGGGTAGGGATGTGTAGATCAAGTGTTTACATTGAAGCATATATGTGAACAGTATTTAGATAAAGGTAGGGAAGTTTTCATTGCATTTATGGATTTAGAAAAGGCATATGATAGAATGGATAGGGGAGCAATGTGGCAGATGTTGCAAGTGTATCGAATAGGTAGTAAGTTACTAAATGCTGTAAAGAGTTTTTATGAGGATAGTGAGGCTCAGGTTAGGGTGTGTAGGAGAGAGGGAGATTACTTCCTCATAAAAGTAGGTCTTAGACAGGGATTTGTAATGTCACCATGGTTGTTTAATATATTTATAGATGGGGTTATAAAAGAAGTAAATGCTAGGGTGTTGGGGAGAGGGGTGGGATTAAATTATGGGGAATCTAGTACAAAATGGGAGTTTACACAGTAACTTTTTGCTGATGATACTGTGCTTATGGGAGATTCTAAAGAAAAGTTGCAAAGGTTAGTGGACGAGTTTGGGAGGGTGTGTAAAGGTAGAAAGTTGAAAGTGAACATAAATAAGAGTAAAGTGATGAGGGTATCAAACAATTTAAATAAAGAAAAATTGGATATCACATTGGAGAGAGGGAGTATGGAAGAAGTGAATGTTTTCAGATATTTGGGAGTTGATGTGTCAGCGGATGAGGTTAACCATAGAATTAATGAAGGAAAAAAGGTGAGTGGTGCGTTGAGGTATCTGTGGAGACAAAAAACGTTATCCATGGAGGCAAAGAAGGGAATGTATGAAAGTACAGTGGACCCTCGGTTAACGAATACCCCGGAAATCGTGCAATTATGTAAGTATAATTTTGTAAGTTCTTGTGGAAGTGTATTTTTGGGGGTCTGAAATAGACTAACCTACGTGAAATTTTTCCTTAAGGGAGTAAATTCGTTCGGTAATGGCACTTGAGCAGACTTCAGGAGTGAAGTTTTTACGAAACTCGGGGGTCCACTGTATATTGGTACCAAAACTCTTATATGGGTGTGAAGCTTGAGTTGTAAATACAGTGGTACCTCGAGTTACGATATTTTTTCGTTCGAGAATGCTGTTCAAGTGCCATTACCAAACGAATTCATCCCCATAAGGAATAATGTAAAATAGACTAGTCCTTTTACACCCCAAAAATATACCTACAAAAGCATTTAAAAAATAAACTTACATAAAAGGGCGATTTTGGGACCATACGTAATCGAGTACCACTGTACTACAGTGAGGAGGTGGCTGGAGGCAGAGAAGATGTCCTGTCTAAGGGCAATGTGTGGTGTAAATATTATGCAGAGAATTCGGAGTGTGGAAATTAGGAGGTGTGGAGTTGCTAAAAGTATTAGTCAGAGAGCTGAAGAGGGTTGTTGAGGTGGTTTGGTCATTTAGAGAGAATGGATCAAAGTAGAATGACTTGGAGAGCGTATAAATCTGTAGGGAAGGAAGGCGAGGTAGGGTCGTCCTTGAAAAGGTTAAAGGGAGGGGGTAAACGTTTTGTGGGTGAGGGGCTTGAACTTCCAGCAAGTGTGCGTGAGCGTGTTAGATAGGAGTGAATGGAGACTATTCAACATCTTACCAGAAGATATCCGAAACACGGCTGGAACAAGTGTTGAGGCCTTCAAGAGGAAACTGAACAAGTATCTTCACCAGGTGCCAGATCAACCAGGCTGTGACGGATATGTGGGGCAGCGGGCCTCCAGCAGCAACAGCCTGGTTGACCAGGCATGCACCAGATGAGCCTGGCCCATGGCCAGGCTCAGAAGAAGAAACTCTTGAAACTCTTCAAAGGTACATCAAAGGGACCTGATGAGCTGTTGGAGTGTGAGCAGGGTAATATTTAGTGAAGGGATTCAGGAAAACTGGTTAGCCGGACTTGAGTCCTGGAAATGGGAAGTACAGTGCCTCAACTTTAAAGGAGGGGTTTGGGATATTGGCAGTTTGGAGGGACTTCTAAACTGTCATATCTGAGAGATCTGAGAGCCTCTGCAAAGACAGTGATTATGTATGAGTGAGGTGAAAGTGTTGAATGATGATGAAAGTATTTTCTTTTTGGGGATTTTCTTTCTTTTTGGGTCACCCTGCCTCGGTGGGAGACGGGCGACTTGTTGAAAAGAAAAAAAAAATATTGTGAGCATATACTGTAACTATAAACAAATAAAGGGAGCATGTATAAAGAAAGCACTTACTGACAGCTCCTGGGGAGCCTCCATAGTCTCGGTCAGAGAGGATCATTCTATGAGATACTTCTAAGCCTCCCGTTGCCTCATCTACCGTGTAAACAACACCCTGAGAGCTGGAATTATTAAGGAATTACTATTGACTTTACAGTAGCTATACAATTTATTAGAGAAATTACATAAAAAATGGACTGTTAAATGGATACTCCAAAATGAAAAGTACTAGTTAACACACAGAATACAGTAGTCTCATACACAGCACTACATATTGTAGTCAACATATAAAATACAGTTATCTCACACACACAGCACTACATGATGCAGTCAACACAGAATACAGTTGTCTCATACACAGCACTACATGATGTAGTCAACATAGAGAACAATCTCACAGCCTTCACCACAACATATGTTTAACAGATATATTGTATGTAATTATTACAAAGAACAGAAAATACGGTTTCTACATGGGCAAGGTAAGAAAGAATTTATATTACTTACTTTGCTCGGCCATAGGCTAATAATCTATACTTGTGATTGATTGCAGCACAGGTCGCATCATCCAGTTCCCGTGCCCAGATACCTTGTACTGCCTGCAGACAAATCATACTCTGACAAAGTGTCCATATTATTTTACCACTTTTAAGAGGCATCAGGCCTTCAGTTAACATATTAGAGAAAGAGACAAATTTACTGTTTATATTAATGCTCTTTTTGGGGGGCCTGTCAAGAGGCTACATCAACTACAGTAATGCATTTCAGGAATAACTTATTTAATGATGAGAATTTAATAACTAAATCAAATAAAGACTGACCACCTCCTCAGGAATTGACTGGTTAGTCAATGCTTTGAACACAAGTAGTTGCTTCAGTCATTAACAATTTGCTGCCTATCATTACTAACTTGTTACCAAATTCTTATCATCCTACAGAAATTGTGATGTCTGTGCACTTTTGTTAGGAGAGCTAATGAATGACAGCAAATGTCTTTCCTTTTATTGGATCACTCTACCTAGGTGGGAAACAGCCATTAAGTTAAAAAAAATACTGCACAGGAACTATCTTCACATCAAAGCTATTAAAGCCCCCCTCACTCCACATTCATAAAAAACAAAAAACAAATTATCTTCATATCATCAGAGCAATTAAAAGCCTGTAAGTCTCAATCCATATTCATAATCTGTTCTAATTTATAGGTCAGAAATCACATTACGGAAATCATTAGTGTATAATGTAACCAAACTGGTGGGAAGTACAGTGCCTGCACTCTGAAGAAGGGGTGAGGATACTGCATTTCTGAGGGCTATTTGAACTGCAAAGTCACCATGCTTATGGCAAGATAGTGACTGAATGAGTAAAAGTGAAAGCTTTTCCTCTTGTTTCATGTCACCCTACCTCAGTGGGAGATGGCCAGTGTGTTAAAAAATGATCGTTAATGTTTAAACATGTCTCCTACCTTTCTATAACACATCAGCTGTTTCCCACCAAGGAATGGTGACTCATAGTAGTAAATGCATTCACCATCACTCATTCACTGGCAGTTTTTTCATTGGTACACAGACATCACTCAAATGCCCAAATGACATCACTCAAATGCCCAACTGAAAAGCAACATCTCTAACCATTTTCCTTGAGAATCCTTTCAAAGATGTTGCTTTATCATACTCCAATAGCATGTCAAATCCCCAAACAACACTTGGCTCCAATCAAACACACACACTCACACATGATGCCTGTTTGATGTTAGTAAAATTAAGAATGTGATAAGGAAAAATCCCAAAAAAAACACTTGTCTCCAATGACTCCAATCAACACACCCACATATGATGCCTGCTTGATGTTTGTAAAATTAAGAATACAATTAGGAAAACACAATGCATTACTTACATTTGGGTCAAACTTAAGTGTCGAGGCAGTGAGAAATGCAGCTCTACCATCACTAAGAACAACTGCAAAGCCTCCCACCAGAGGAGAATATTCTAGATCTATTACGTGAATTCCTGGAATGTCCAGGGGAACCGCTGAAATGATACATCAAAATTAAAGGCTGATAGTCTTAACCCTTTCACTGCAACATTCTGACATATATACATATACACATACATACATACTTATACTGAGAATCTGAGTTTACCTGAATACCAAAAAGCTTTTTCCTTATACTGCAATGCTCAAGAATACTTGCAACTGAGAAAACAGTGACTAAGCTCTATAAGTACAACTATCTTGTGATTGTATGCCACGATACATGTCAGAAAATTCAGCTGTCAGTCCAATTGCCATTTCTCTTGGAATGTCATCATTTTTAAGTTGATATTAATGCGAAACAAAGCTGAAGGGGGTAGGCGAGTTTCAGTGGGGAGAAATAAATGGGATTAAGTCAGGAGTATCTGAGAGAGTTAGAGCTAAGGAAGGGGTAGCAATAATGTTGAAGGATCAGTTATGGAAGGAAAAGAGGGAATATAAATGTGTAAATTCAAGGATTATGTGGATTAAAATAAGGGTCGGATGCGAAAAGTGGGTCATAATAAGCGTGTATGCACCTGGAGAAGAGAGGAGTGTAGAGGAGAGAGAGAGATTTTGGGAGATGTTAAGCGAATGTATAGGAACTTTTGAACCAAATGAGAGAGTAATTGTGGTAGGGGACCTAAATGCTAAAGTGGGAGAAACATGCAGAGAGGGTGTAGTAGGTAAGTTTGGGGTGCCAGGTGTAAATGATAATGGGAGCCCTTTGATTGAACTTTGTATAGAAAGGGGTTTAGTTATAGGTAATACATATTTTAAGAAAAAGAGGATAAATAAGTATACAAGATATGATGTAGGGCGTAATGACAGTAGTTTGTTGGACTATGTATTGGTAGATAAAAGACTGTTGAGTAGACTTCAGGATGTACATGTTTATAGAGGGGCTACAGATATATCAGATCACTTTTTAGTTATAGCTACAGTGGGAGTAAAAGGTAGATGGGATACAAGGAAAATAGAATCAGTAAGTAAAAGAGAGGTGAAGGTTTATAAACTAAAGAGGAGGCAGTTAGGGTAAGATATAAACAACTATTGGAGGATAGATGGGCTAGTGAGAGTGTAGGCAATGGGGTCGAAAATGTATGGGGTAGATTTAAAAATGTAGTGTTAGAGTGTTCAGCAGAAGTTTGTGGTTACAGGCGAGTGGGTGCGGGAAGGAAGAGGAGCGATGGTGGAATGATGATGTAAAGAGAGTAGTAAGGAGAAAAAGTTAGCATATGAGAGGTTTTTACAAAGTAGAAGTGATGCAAGGAGGGAAGAGTATATGGAGAGAAAAGAGAGGTTAAAGAGTGGTGAAGCAATGTAAAAGAGAGCAGATGAGAGAGTGGGTGAGATGTTATCAGCAAATTTTGTTGAAAATAAGAAAAAGTTTTGGAATGAGATTAATAAGTTGAGGAAGCCTAGAGAACAAATGGATTTGACAGTTAAAAATAGGAGAGGAGAGTTATTAAATGGAGAGTTAGAGGTATCGGGAAGATGGAGAGAATATTTTGAGGATTTGTTAAATGTTGATGAAGACAGGGAAGCTGTGATTTCGTGTGTAGGGCAAGGAGGAATAACATCTTGTAGGAGTGTGGAAGAGCCAGTTGTGGGTGTAGGGAAGTTCGTGAGGCAGTGGGTAGAATGAAAGGGGTAAGGCAGCTGGGATTGATGGGATAAAGATAGAAATGTTAAAAGCAGGTGGGGATATAATTTTGGAGTGGTTGGTGCTATTATTTAATAAATGTATGGAAGAGGGTAAGGTACCTAGGGATTGGCAGAGAGCGTGTATTGTTCCTTTGTATAAAGGCAAAGGGGGCAAAGAGAGTGCAAAAATTATAGGGGAATAAGTCTGTTGAGTGTACCTGGTAAAGTGTATGGTAGAGTTATTATTGAAAGAATTAAGAGTAAAACAGAAAGCAGGATAGCAGATGAACAAGGGGGCTTTAGGAAAGGTAGGGGTGTGTAGACCAAGTGTTTACAGTGAAACATATAGGTGAACAGTATTTGGATAAGGGTAAAGATGTTTTTGTGGCATTTATGGATTTGGAAAAGGCGTATGATAGGGTAGATAGGGGGCAATGTGGCAGATGTTGCAGGTGTATGGAATAGGAGGAAGGTTACTGAAAGCAGTGAAGAGTTTTTATGAGGATAGTGAGGCTCAGGTTAGAGTGTGTAGGAGGGAAGGGGACTATTTCCCAGTAAAAGTGGGCCTTAGACAAGGATGTGTGATGTCACCGTGGTTGTTCAATATATTTATAGATGGGGTTGTAAGAGAAGTGAATGCGAGGGTCTTGGCAAGAGGTGTTGGGCTAAAGATAAAGCAAATACAAAGTGGGAGTTGTCACAGTTGCTTTTGCTGATGACACTGTGCTTTGGGAGATTCTGAAGAGAAGCTGCAGAGGTTGGTGGATGAATTTGGTAGGGTGTGTAAAAGAAGAAAATTGAAAGTGAATATAGGAAAGAGTAAGGTGATGAGGATAACAAAAAGAATAGGTGACGAAAGATTGGATATCAGATTGGAGGGAGAGAGTATGGAGGAGGTGAATGCATTCAGATATTTGGGAGTGGACATGTCGGCGGATGGGTCTATGAAGGATGAGGTGAATCATAGAATTGATGAGGGAAAAGGGTGAGTGGAGCACTTCGAGTCTGTGGAGACAAAGAACCTTGTCCATGGAAGTAAAGAGGGAATGTATGAGAGTATAGTTATACCAACGCTCTTATATGGGTGTGAAGCATGGGTGATGAATGTTGCAACGAGGAGAAGGCTGGAGGCAGTGGAGATGTCATGTCTGAGGTCAATGTGTGGTGTGAATATAATGCAGAGAATTCGGAGTTTGGAAATTAGGAGGAGGTGCGGGATTACCAAAACGATTGTCCAGAGAGCTGAGGAGGGTTGTTGAGGTGGTTTGGACATGTAGAGAGAATGGAACGAGACAGAGTGACTTCGAAGTGTATAAATCTGTAGTGGAGGGAAGGCGGGGTAGGGGTCGGCCTAGGAAAGGTTGGAGGGAGGGGTAAAGGAAGTTTTGTGTGCGAGGGCTTGGACTTCCAGCAAGCATGTGTGAGCGTATTTGATAGGAGTGAATGGAGGCATATGGTTTTAATACTTGACGTGCTGTTGGAGTGTGAGCAAAGCAACATTTATGAAGGATTCAGGAAACCGGCAGGCCGGACTTGAGTTCTGGAGATGGGAAGTACAGTGCCGGCACTCTAAAGGAGGGGTGTTAATGTTGCAGTTTTATAACTGTAGTGTAAAGCACCCTTCTGGCAAGACAGTGATGGAGTGAATGATGATGAAAGTTTTTCTTTTTCGGGCCACCCTGCCTTGGTGGGAATCGGCCGATGTGTTAATAAAATAAAAAAAAATTAATGCTTTGTGATTTTTATAATTTATGTATGTCTGTGGAGATAAAGAACATTATCCATGGAGGCAAAAAAAAGGGGAATGTATCAAGAGTGCAGTGGTACCATCACTCTTATCTGGGTGTGAAGCATGGTTTTTATATGTTGCAGCGAGGAGGAAGTTGGAGGTAGTGGAGAATTTGTAGTTTAGAAATTAGAAGGAGTGCAGTGGTAGTGGTATTATCCAGAGGACTGAGGAGAGGTCACTGAGGCTGATTAAACATTTAGAGGATAGAGTAAAAGAAGATGATTTGGAGGGTGTATAAATCTGGAGCAGAGGGAAAGCGAGGTACGGGTCATCCTAGGAAAGGTTGGCTGGAGGGGGTAAAGGAAGTTTAGAATGTGAGGGGCTTGGACATCCAACATGCATGTGTGAGCATGTTAGATAGGAATGAGTGTAGGCAAGTGGTTTTTATGATTTTGTGTGAACACGGTAAAATTTATAAAGGGATTCAGGGAAACTGGTTAGCCAGACTTGAGTCCTGGAGGTGAGAGGTACAGTGCATGCACTGTACCAGTTTGGAGGGGCATCTGGACTGTAATGATGGTGAACCTCTGGCAAGATAGCAATGGAGTGAAGTGAAAGTGTTTCTTCTCTTTTGGACCACCCTACCTCTCATGGAGACTGCAAATGTGTTAAATGTTCAGGGATGATAAGTTCTGAATCTGTCATAATAGACAATACCGATGATATACAGGAGTTTGCATATAAAAAACAACTATTTGCTAATCACATAGAAGTTTTCTGCATTCCAAGAGTTTTATCATTTTTTCTCCAATGTCAGCAAGATAGACCTGGAATTCAAGGGATCCTCCTTTATAAATATTGGGACTATGTGTCATTTTCCATTTATCCACCAGATTACCCTCTTTTAATGAAATCTAAGGTTTTCCATTGAAAGCAACTTAGGTCACCTGCATTATGCTGTGTCAGGTTTTAGCCCCTATCTTACATGTGCAAGGTGCAAGCAAGACCTTACATTTGCAGAGAATAAGTAGACCCTTGTGTGGGCCCTGTTAGGCAAGGGCTGGCCATCTCCTGTGTTCATTCTTGCAAGTATGAATCATAAGCACATCCACTGATTTGCCCAGTGCTGGGCTGCATCCCTCAGCCATGAGATATTCAACCAGTCTCTTGAGGATCAGGTCCAGGCCCTACATTCAGAAGGCCCCCTCACCTCCCAACTATCTTGTCTCTAGTTTCTGACTGACAAGTGTGATCTGTACAAATCACCAGCTGATGTGTGTGCACCACCCAAGCTGATATTGATAATTAGAACACTGACAAACTAGAATTTAACTGCAGCTTAACAGACTCCTGGTGCTATCAGAGGTGAGAAATATGTAGGAATAGGTGTAACATAACATATATATCAGATCATTATTTGGTTGTAGCTACAGTTAGAGTAAAAGGTAGATGGGACAAAAAGAAAATGGCAACAGCAAGTAAGAGAGAGGTAAAAGTGTATAAACTAAGGGAGGAGGAAGTTAGGGTGAGATATAAGCAACTATTGGCAGAAAGGTGGGCTAGTGCAAGTAGGAGTAGTGGGGGGGTTGAAGAGAGTTGGGATAGTTTTAAAAATGCAGTATTAGAATGTGGGGCAGAAGTTTGTGGCTATAGGAGGGTGGGTGCAGGAGGAAAGAGGAGTGAGTGGTGGAATGAAGAAGTAAAATGTGTGATAAAAGAGAAAAAGGTAGCTTATGAGAGGTTTTTACAAAACAGAAGTGTTAATAGAAGAGCAGAGTATGTGGAGAGTAAAAGAAAGGTGAAGAGAGTGGTGAGAGAGTGCAAAAGAAGAGCGGATGAAAGAATGGGAGAGGCTCTGTCAAGAAATTTTGCTGAAAACAAGAAAAAATTTTGGAGTGAGATAAACAAGGTAAGAAAGCCTAGGGAACGAATGGATTTGTCAGTTAAAAACAGAGTAGGGGAGTTAGTAGATGGGGAGCTGGAGGTATTGGGTAGATGGCAGGAATATTTTGAGGAACTTTTAAATGTCGATGAAAAAAGGGAGGCGGTAATTTCATGTACTGGCCAGGGAGGTACAACATCGTTTAGGAGTGAAGAAGAGCAGGATGTGAGTGTGGGGGAGGTGCGTGAGGCATTACGTAGAATGAAAGGGGGTAAAGCAGCTGGAATTGACGGAATCATGACAGAAATGTTAAAAGCAGGAGGGATATAGTGCTGGAGTGGTTGGTATTTTTGTTTAATAAATGTATGAAAGAGGGAAGGTACCTAGGGATTGGCAGAGAGCATGTATAGTTCCTTTATATAAAGGGAAGGGGATAAAAGAGAGTGTAAAATTATAGGGAATAAGTTTACTGAGTATACCAGGTAAAGTGTATGGCAGGGTTATTATTGAAAGAATTAGAGATAAGACAGAGAGTAGGATTGCAGATGAGCAAGGAGGCTTTAGAGTGGGTAGGGGATGTGTAGATCAAGTGTTTACAGTGAAGCATATATGTGAACAGTATTTAGATAAAGGTAGAGAAGATTTTATTGCATTTATGGATTTAGAAAAGGCATATGATGGAGTGGATAGGGGAGCAATGTGGCAAATGTTGCAAGTGTATGGAATAGGTAGTAAGTTACTGAAGGCTGTAAAGAGTTTTTATGACGATAGTGAGGCTCAGGTTAGGGTGTGTAGGAGAGAGGAGATTACTTCCCAGTAAAAGTAGGTCTTAGACAGGGATGTGTAATGTCACCATGGTTGTTTAATATATTTATAGATGGGGTTGTAAAAGAAGTAAATGCTAGGGTGTTGGGGAGAGGGGTGGATTAAATTATGGAGAATTAAATGCAAATGGGAGTTGCCACAGTTACTTTTTGCTGATGATACTGTGCTTATGGGAGATTCTAAAGAAAAGTTGCAAAGGTTAGTGGACGAGTTTGGGAGAGTGTGTAAAGGTAGAAAGTTAAAAGTGAACATAGATAAGAGTAAGGTGATGAGGGTATCAAACGATTTAAATAAAGAAAAATTGGATATCACATTGGAGAGAGGGATTATGGAAGAAGTAAATGTTTTCAGATATTTGGGAGTTGACGTGTCAGCGGATGGGTTTATGAAGGATGAGGTTAACCATAGAATTGATGAAGGAAAAAAGGTGAGTGGTGCATTGAGGTATCTGTGGAGACAAAAACGTTATCCATGGAGGCAAAGAAGGGAATGTACGAAAGTATAGTGGTACCAACACTCTTATATGGGTGTGAAGCATGGGTTGCAAATGCTGCAGCGAGGAGGAGGCTGGAGGCAGTGGAGATGTCCTGTCTAAGGGCAATGTGTGGTGTAAATATTATGCAGAAAATTCGAATGTGGAAATTAGGAGAAGGTGTGGAGTTACTAAAAGTATTTATCAGAGGGCTGAAGAGGGTTGTTGAGGTGGTTTGGTCATTTAGAGAGAATGGATCAAAGTAGAATGACTTGGAGAGCGTATAAATCTGTAGGGAAGGAAGGCGGGGTAGGGGTCGTCCTAGAAAAGGTTGGAGGGAAGGGGTAAAGGAAGTTTTGTGGGCGAGGGGCTTGGACTTCCAGCAAGCATGTGTGAGCGTGTTAGATAGGAGTGAATGGAGACGAATGTTTTTGGGACATGACGATCTGTTGGAGTGTGAGCAGGGTAACATTTTGTGAAGGGATTCAGGGAAACCAGTTAATTGATTTAGTTGGACTTGAGTCCTGGAAATGGGAAGTACAATGCCTGCACTTTAAAGGAGGGGTCTGAGATAGTGACAGCTGGGAGGGACTTTTCTCAGCTGTCGTATCTGAGCTCCTCTGCAAAGACAGTGATTATGTATGAGTGTGGTGAAAGTGTTGAATGATGATGAAAGTATTTTCTTTTGGGGATTTTCTTTCTTTTGGGTCACCCTGCCTCGGTGGGAGACGGCCGACTTGTTGGGGAAAAAAAAAAAAAAAAAAAAAGGTGTAACATCCATGGGTGTCGTAAGAGGAGACTAAAATGCCAGGAGCAAGGGGCTAGTAACCACTTCTCCTGTATATATTACTAAATGTAAAAGGAGAAACTTTCGTTTTTCCTTTTGGGCCACCCTGCCTCGGTGGGAAACGGCCGACGTGTTGAAAGAAGAAAGATTTACATTTATCATTCGAATTCTGTTTTCATTTATTATTCCTATAACTGAGGGTTGAAACAAACATTTGATAAAAGAAATGTTGATACATTAATTGCAGGAGAGCACATGGAGATATCAAAATCATGTTTTAATTCATAAGCTACAAAAACTAAAATGTAGTAGATACAAACTCAACATTGCCCAATTTTTAACTCTTAAGCATATGTTTTAGCCCTACTTAAGTGAAACATGAATAACTTACCTTTCATAACTAGCTGATCGTCACAGAAGGGAACCCTGCGTAGGTCCACACAGTAATCATAATTTAGTGAACCATCCCAACGCAATCTTTGTATATGACCAGTGCCTGTAGCCACCATCAACTCATCACGTAGACACACCAGGCCTTTAACTCCTCCAGCTACTTCAGTTTCAAAAGCCTTAAGAAATTTTATATTATACATTAATTGCTATTAATATTACACAAAGTACAGTGGACCCCCGAGTTTCGTAAACCCCGGAAATCGTACATTTATGTAAGTATAATATTGTAAGTGCTTGTGGAAAAGTATTTTTGGGGGTCTGAAATAGACTAACCTACGTGACATTTTTTCTTAAGGGGGTAAATTCGTTCGGTAATGGCACTTGAGCAGACTTCAGGAGTGAAGTTTTTACGAAACTCGGGGGTCCACTGTACATGTCATACTACTTACTGGATTTGCATTAAATGAACTTTCCTAAGACATCACAATATAAACTAAAGAAATCTAAATTATTCTACTAACAAGATTGATTGATGCATAATCAGGTAAAATACAAACACATCCTCAGCCTCAACATCTACTCCCACTATACTTGTGCATCTCTAGGTGTCTCCACATCCACTGAATGCTCTGCTTATGTTGACACTGTATTACCAAATGACAGAGGGATGGATGCAGGTGTCCCTGAGGAAGATGGAGGAAATACCTTCACTGACCAAACAACTGCTCATGTACATTACTTGATTCAGCAACACTTATGGTGGTGGTGGGGGGAGTTGTAGGTTCCTTCATATTGGTGCCTTGGAGGATACTTCTACCCCTATTCAAGATGCCATTTAGCATGAATTCAAGGAGGGTAACATGTTCACATATTACGGACACAAGAAGGCATGCCCCTCAAAGGTTTAACAAGATTCACAGAGAAACCCTAACTTTATTAATGCAGATGTTACAAAACTATGCCATCCAAGCACATGATATGCAAGATGCAAAATGCAGACAAGCCAAATTCAATGTATGTTTCAGAGAGTCTCCAGATAGTGCAAGTGGTCAAGCAGTGTTCTCTTTCCAAACACTAGCCCCATTACTAACCTTGAAGAACATGACAAGGAACAGGTATCCATTGACATGACTCCCAAGTCACTAACAAGCATCACAGCTAAATCACCCATCAGCACACCTTTCTATTCCTACATCACTGCAGTTATTATGCACCATCATTTTATAACAATCACATAATATAAATAAAGAGAACAGCAAGATTTTAGCCAGTACTGCACTGTACATATTGCATGCTATGAACCCCTTCAGGGTCCAAACCCCCGATCTGAAATTTGTCCACAGGGTCAAAAAAAAAAAAAAAAAAAAATTTATGAAATGGTAGAGAATCTTTTTCTGAAGGTAGTTTGTTGGATTATGTATTGGTGGATAAAAGGTTGATGGGTAGGCTTCAGGATGTACATGTTTATAGAGGGGCAACGGATATATCAGATCATTATTTGGTTGTAGCTACAGTTAGAGTAAAAGGTAGATGGGACAAAAAGAAAATGGCAACAGCAAGTAAGAGAGAGGTAAAAGTGTATAAACTAAGGGAGGAGGAAGTTAGGGTGAGATATAAGCAACTATTGGCAGAAAGGTGGGCTAGTGCAAGTATGAGTAGTGGGGGGTTCAAGAGAGTTGGGATAGTTTTAAAAATGCAGTATTAGAATGTGGGGCAGAAGTTTGTGGCTATAGGAGTGTGGGTGCAGGAGGAAAGAGGAGTGAGTGGTGGAATGAAGAAGTAAATTGTGTGATAAAAGAGAAAAAAGGTAGCTTATGAGATGTTTTTACAAAACAGAAGTTTAAATAGAAGAGCAGAGTACGTATATGGAGAGTAAAAGAAAGGTGAAGAGAGTGGTGAGAGAGTGCAAAAGAAGAGCGGATGAAAGAATGGGAGAGGCTCTGTCAAGAAATTTTGCTGAAAACAAGAAAAAATTTTGGAGTGAAATAAACAAGGTAAGAAAGCCTAGGGAACGAATGGATTTGTCAGTTAAAAACAGAGTAGGGGAGTTAGTAGATGGGGAGCTGGAGGTATTGGGTAGATGGCGGGAATATTTTGAGGAACTTTTAAATGTCGATGAAAAAAGGGAGGCGGTAATTTCATGTACTGGCCAGGGAGGTACAACATCGTTTAGGAGTGAAGAAGAGCAGGATGTGAGTGTGGGGGAGGTGCGTGAGGCATTACGTAGAATGAAAGGGGGTAAAGCAGCTGGAATTGACGGAATCATGACAGAAATGTTAAAAGCAGGGATGATATAGTGCTGGAGTGGTTGGTATTTTTGTTTAATAAATGTATGAAAGAGGGAAGGTACCTAGGGATTGGCAGAGAGCATGTATAGTTCCTTTATATAAAGGGAAGGGGGATAAAAGAGAGTAAAAATTATAGGGAATAAGTTTACTGAGTATACCAGGTAAAGTGTATGGCAGGGTTATTATTGAAAGAATTAGAGGTAAGACAGAGAGTAGGATTGCAGATGAGCAAGGAGGCTTTAGAGTGGGTAGGGGATGTGTAGATCAAGTGTTTACAGTGAAGCATATATGTGAACAGTATTTAGATAAAGGTAGAGAAGTTTTTATTGCATTTATGGATTTAGAAAAGGCATATGATAGAGTGGATAAGGAGCAATGTGGCAAATGTTGCAAGTGTATGGAATAGGTAGTAAGTTACTGAAGGCTGTAAAGAGTTTTTATGAGGATAGTGAGGCTCAGGTTAGGGTGTGTAGGAGAGAGGAGATTACTTCCCGGTAAAAGTAGGTCTTAGACAGGGATGTGTAATGTCACCATGGTTGTTTAATATATTTATAGATGGGGTTGTAAAAGAAGTAAATGCTAGGGTGTTGGGGAGAGGGGTGGGATTAAATTATGGAGAATTAAATGCAAATGGGAGTTGACACAGTTACTTTTTGCTGATGATACTGTGCTTATGGGAGATTCTAAAGAAAAGTTGCAAAGGTTAGTGGACGAGTTTGGGAGAGTGTGTAAAGGTAGAAAGTTAAAAGTGAACATAGATAAGAGTAAGGTGATGAGGGTATCAAACGATTTAAATAAAGAAAAATTGTATATCACATTGGAGAGAGGGATTATGGAAGAAGTAAATGTTTTCAGATATTTGGGTGTTGACGTGTCAGCGGATGGGTTTATGAAGGATGAGGTTAACCATAGAATTGATGAAGGAGAAAAGGTGAGTGGTGCATTGAGGTATCTGTGGAGACAAAAAACGTTATCCATGGAGGCAAAGAAGGGAATGTACGAAAGTATAGTGGTACCAACACTCTTATATGGGTGTGAAGCATGGGTTGCAAATGCTGCAGCGAGGAGGAGGCTGGAGGCAGTGGAGATGTCCTGTCTAAGGGCAATGTGTGGTGTAAATATTATTATAAAGATACCCAAGTGTTGCATATGTGTCTAATTTACCAACTCGTCGGTTCTCTGAACCATTCATTCACATCCTGTCTGACACTGCAACATCTTGGTATCTTAATACAGGGATTTCTTCGCTTGCCTATTCCTTGGGCACGACCTACTTCCACATTGAACAAATGTGACACCTCCTACAACTGCTGCACCTCTCCTGTCTACAGTATATAAGCTCCCTCTGCTCATATGCTGTTATTCTATTCAAGATTGATGGACTGACAACATCATCTCAAGATTGAGGGCCTGACAACCTCACACTCCTTCTGTTCTTCACGATTCTCCTTTGTATGGACTGATGAAGCCACTGTGTGGCGAAACGTTTCCTCAATAAAGATACCCAAGTGTTGCATATGTGTCTAATTTACCAACTCGTCGGTTCTCTGAACCATTCATTCACATCCTGTCTGACACTGCAACATCTTGGTATCTTAATACAGGGATTTCTTCGCTTGCCTATTCCTTGGGCACGACCTACTTCCACATTGAACAAATGTGACACCTCCTACAACTGCTGCACCTCTCCTGTCTACAGTATATAAGCTCCCTCTGCTCATATGCTGTTATTCTATTCAAGATTGATGGACTGACAACATCAACTCAAAATTGAGGGCCTGACAACCTCACACTCCTCCTGTTCTTCACGATTCTCCTTTGTATGGACTGATGAAGCCACTGTGTGGCGAAACGTTTCCTCAATAAAGATACCCAAGTGTTGCATATGTGTCTAATTTACCAACTCGTCGGTTCTCTGAACCATTCATTCACTTTTATATGGGTGTGAAGCATGGGTTGCAAATGCTGCAGCGAGGAGGAGGCTGGAGGCAGTGGAGATGTCCTGTCTAAGGGCAATGTGTGGTGTAAATATTATGCAGAAAATTCGGAATGTGGAAATTAGGAGAAGGTGTGGAGTTACTAAAAGTATTTGTCAGAGGGCTGAAGAGGGGTTGTTGAGGTGGTTTGGTCATTTAGAGAGAATGGATCAAAGTAGAATGACTTGGAGAGCGTATAAATCTGTAGGGGAAGGAAGGCGGGGTAGGGGTCGTCCTAGAAAAGGTTGGAGGGAAGGGGTAAAAGAGGTTTTGTGGGCGAGGGGCTTGGATTTCCAGCAAGCATGTGTGAGCGTGTTAGATAGGAGTGAATGGAGATGAATGGTTTTTGGGACATGACGATCTGTTGGAGTGTGAGCAGGGTAACATTTTGTGAAGGGATTCAGGGAAACCAGTTAATTGATTTAATTGGACTTGAGTCCTGGAAATGGGAAGTACAATGCCTGCACTTTAAATTCTCAGCTGTCGTATCCGAGCTCCTCTGCAAAGACATTGATTATGTATGAGTGTGGTGAAAGTGTTGAATGATGATGAAAGTATTTTCTTTTTGGGGATTTTCTTTCTTTATGGGTCACCCTGCCTCGGTGGGAGACGGCCGACTTGTTGAAAAGAAAAAAAAAAGTATGAAATCTGATGGAAAATTTATGAAAGTATGCTATCACGAATTTTGCTGTGTCAGCAATATTTATACATCAGCTATTTTGCCCACTTTGAGTCCTATTTTAGGCTAATTACATCGTTCCAGTCGACCAAATTATTAGCAATTTTGCTAGTATACCTTCCATTTTATCAACTGCACACAAGAAACTGCCCAATCAACTATTTCAACTGCCCAATAAAGTAATAAAAAATTAGCAATTTGGTCAATTTCAAACAAATTTCAAAATATTCCAATTTCAAAATAGGGTCCAGAATAAACAATGCAGGCATTCCTGACACTAAAATAACATTTCCTTTGTTCATCAGTTACATTTCCAGGCTTTAAACATGAATTCCATTTTGATTTTTTATTCACACAAAGAATTTTTCCTAGGTAGTAGGTTGGTAGACAGGTACCACCCAGGGAGGTACTATCGTCCTGCCAAGTAAGTGTAAAACAAAAGCCTGTAATTGTTTTACATAATGGTAGGATTGCTGGTGTCTTTTCTCTGTCTCATCAACATGCAAGATTTCAGGTACGTCTTGCTACTTCTACTTACACTTAGGTCACACTACACACACATATACAAGCCTATATATACACACCCCTCTTGGTTTTCTTCTATTTTCTTACTGGTTCTTGTTTATTTCCTCTTATCTCCATGGGGAAGTGGAACAGAATTCTTCATCTGTAAGCCATGCATGTCGTAAGAGGCGACTAAAATGCCGGGAGCAAGGGGCTAGTAACCCCTTCTCCTGTAAAAATTACTAAATTTGAAAAGAGAAACTTTTGTTTTTCTTTTTGGGCCACCCTGCCTCGGTGGGATACGGCCGGTTTGTTGAAAGAAAAGAAGACAAAGAATTTTTATTCACACCAAAAAATAGAAGATTTATGTTACGCAATATTGTAATAATTGAATAAATAATATCAGTGCATTTGTAAATGCATATTATACCCACTAGTTGACATGTATTGGACATGTGATTTGTTTACTCTTGAACATCGGCAAAAATTGAACATTTCCGCTACTTTGAGCTCAATGTCAAACTATTTTCAGTCCTAAAACCGATCAAAATCATCTCTATTTCTGTAATATATCTTCAATTGTATCAAATGAAACCAAGAAATCATGAATGCAACCAGAAAAACCATACAAAAATACACCACAAAGTGGTTGGTGTAAACCAAAAACACGGTCACAATTTTTTTTCTCATTAAGCACTGCATGCTTAATGAGGATTTTTTTTTTATATGGTACACACTTACCAAATAGACCCAGTCTCTCATATCTCTCATATTCTTATTCTCTCATATCTATGCCATTAGCTGAGTTAATGGCATAGAACTATGGCACTGACACTGGCTTCAAAGCCGTAGAACTACAGCACAGACGCACAAGGGGTTAATGCATATACTATTTAACACATTTGTTTTACACAATGGTTATTATTTAAGCTCCAATTCTGTTACAGGCATAAGATTTCCAAACTGGAACTGTACTTGATTATATCGAACACTTAAAATCCTATATGTGTATTTTTTTTTTTTTTTTTTTCAACAAGTCGGCCGTCTCCCACCGAGGCAGGGTGACCCAAAAAGAAAGAAAATCCCCAAAAAGAAAATACTTTCATCATCATTCAACACTTTCACCACACTCATACATAATCACTGTCTTTGCAGAGGAGCTCAGATACGACAGCTGAGAAAAGTCCCTCCCAGCTGTCACTATCTCAGACCCCTCCTTTAAAGTGCAGGCATTGTACTTCCCATTTCCAGGACTCAAGTCCAATTAAATCGGATTATTGGGGAATATGGGAGTAAAGGGAGGGAGTGAGTAGGCAGGAGAGGTGAGGTTGACAGGAGCGGAGGTCACTGGGAGGTAATGTGTGACTACACCATCACCTCTCATTACCACCTATATATTATATTTGGTGGAGTTGTGTGTTGGTTTGGGATAAATGGTGGAGGTTATAAGTGTTTGGGTGAGACTTTTGGGGGAAGCAATTACTGGCCGAAATTGAATATTTACAGAGAAACGAGAAGTCCCCCAGTCACCCAGCCCGCCTTGGAAGAATCATCCACAACTGTCACCCATTGAAGAGCTGGCTCTCATGGTCACCCAGCTGATGTGTCCAGTCACCCAGCTGATGTGCCCAGTCATCCAGCTGATGTGCTCCAGTTGCTGTATTGCTGCCCTGGTCTGTCATCCATTGTAGTGGGTGTCACCCATCCTGTGACCATCACCCACTGACCACAAGTTACCCGCAGTTGCCAGGGATGAGTGACCTCACCTCTGTTAATGACCAGAAGTGACCTCACCTCACCTCACCTCACCTTGAGCATCTGACCCTAGCCTGCTACTGCTGATGTCGGCTGCTTATGATGCTGCGGTTTACTGTGACGAGGCTGTCTGATGCTGTCTGCTATGCTGAGACTGGCTGTGTGCTGCTGCCTGCCGTGCTGTGACGCTGAGATGCTGTGGTCGTGCTGTGATGGTGTGGCCGTGCTGCGATGCTGGGGCCGTGCTGCGATGCTGTAGCCGTGCTGCGATGCTGTGGCGGTGCTGTGATGCCGCGATGCTGCCTAGCTCAGGAGGAGATGATGGCCGTGATGCTGCAGTGGTGTACGAGAGATCCTGTCTGGTGTGCCAGGACAGGAGAATCTACTATGAAGGAGCTGCCATCTTCGGAGATGTGGAAGGACGCGAGCCGTGGGGATGGACTCCAGCTGCTGGGACCAGCGTGCTGCCATGGGTGGTATGGAGGTGTATGCTGTCATGCTGGCCAACCTGTACGACCAGTATGGGGGATGTCCTGCCAGCCATGAGAGACAATTAAGAGTGTGAGATGTTCCCAGCCTACTTTGACTTGCCAGAAGTGTTAGTGTTACCTGAGTGGAATAAGGTGACCTTGGAAACGGTCAAGTGATCATGTCTACCTTGTTTTATGAGGCCAGTGAATCCTAGTAGTGGAATAGGATAATGGTGGGTCTTAGCTGCGATGCTTGCCCTATCTCGATTTTCAGATGTTGAAGTGTGTATGTGAAGTGTGTTAACATACGACCTTGGTGGTCGTGATGTGGTCCAGTTGCAGTTACTTGAAAGAATGCAACCCGTTGGAGCAGTTTTCCACGCCAAAGAAGCCTAGAGAGGTTTGGCCCAATGGTTAACGTGCGAGGGTGACTAGCATTGGCTAGTGCATTTATAGTAGAAGTAGGGAAGGCACTGGAGCCAGATATTTAGTTTTAAGGAAAAATGACGGGTAAGGAGGCTTTGCACCAGAGAGCAACTGTTATGCTGGTCACCTGCGAGGTGTACTGATTATGCTGCCTTGTGGTAGTTGAGAAGGCTGACGGAAATATATGTAGTTGAATACTTTTATATTATGTTATGTGTAATTTTGTCTTTGTATTGTAATATGATTAAGGGTTAGGATTAAAATAGTCTAATAACTTAGGACAAATTGTCCTAGTTCTCAGATATTTTAAAGTGGGGGACAAAGGGGGATGTGATGTAGTCAGTGTGCTGTGAGGTCTACCTAAGCAGCCACACCTGCCCTTGGTAAATAGCTGTCAGACCACGCCTCTCGGATTAAGGCTCAGGTCTTTTGTCTTTTGGACTAGCGTCAGGTCAAAGCACATGGTGCACTCCTCATTGGGGGGATGCTTGGAGCACCATATAAGGCCGAGGAAACAACTAGAGAGAGAGAGAGATTCTAGCGGAGCTCTGGCCTGTGTGCAGAGCTCTGGGCTGGAGACATTCTGGCGGAGCTCTGGCCTGTGTGCGGAGCTCTGGCCTGTGTGCAGAGCTCTGGGCTGGAGATTCTGGCGGAGCTCTGGCCTGTGTGCAGAGCTCTGGGCACGAGATTCTAGCAGAGCGGCTGTCGGTGTGCAGAGCTCTGGGAGAGAGCTGCTGTAGAGTCTCTGGAGGAGATTGTTGGAGACACTGGGCAGAGTTCTGTTGGAGCAGGTCTTGGGACCTGTGGCTAGAAGTGTGACTGAGTTCCTGTGGTGAACTGTCCTCTGAACTATATTGTAAGTTATATTCTGTTTCGTCAGTTGATTGTATTCCCTGTCTCCCTGCTTATATGTACAATCCCCATTTATCTAAACTCAATAGTGTTCTCCTGTTCCCAAATATATTATTATACAAGGACTTAAATAAACTGTGTTTGAGTGGAATAGTAATATTCACTGTCCCCGTTATATTCTTATTATTCTTTATTCTTATACTTTATTTTATTATATTTTATTTTAGGTAGAGAGAGGGTGAGTAGTGTTAGGTGGTAATGAGAGGTGATGGTGTAGTCACACATTACCTCCCAGTGACCTCTGCTCCTGTCAACCTCACCTCTCCTGCCTACTCACTCCCTCCCTTTACTCCCATATTCCCCAATAATCCGATTGTTTCCATACCCCCCTACATGACACCTGAATCTCTTCACAAAATGTTACCCTGCTCACACTCCAACAGATCGTCATGTCCCAAAAACCATTCATCTCCACTCACTCCTATCTAACACGCTCACACATGCTTGCTGGAAATCCAAGCCCCTCGCCCACAAAACCTCCTTTACCCCTTCCCTCCAACCTTTTCTAGGACGACCCCTACCCCGCCTTCCTTCCCCTACAGATTTATACGCTCTCCAAGTCATTCTACTTTGATCCATTCTCTCTAAATGACCAAACCACCTCAACAACCCCTCTTCAGCCCTCTGACAAATACTTTTAGTAACTCCACACCTTCTCCTAATTTCCACATTTCGAATTTTCTGCATAATATTTACACCACACATTGACCTTAGACAGGACATCTCCACTGCCTCCAGCCTCCTCCTCGCTGCAGCATCTGCAACCCATGCTTCACACCCATATAAGAGTGTTGGTACCACTATACTTTCGTACATTCCTTCTTTGCCTCCATGGATAACGTTTTTGTCTCCACAGATACCTCAATGCACCACTCACCTTTTTTCCTTCATCAATTCTATGGTTAACCTCATCCTTCATAAACCCATCCGCTGACACATCAACTCCCAAATATCTGAAAACATTTACTTCTTCCATAATCCCTCTCTCCAATGTGATATCCAATTTTTCTTTATTTAAATCGTTTGATACCCTCATCACCTTACTCTTATCTATGTTCACTTTCAACTTTCTACCTTTACACACTCTCCCAAACTCGTCCACCAACCTTTGCAACTTTTCTTTAGAATCTCCCATAAGCACAGTATCATCAGCAAAAAGTAACTGTGTCAACTCCCACTTTGCATTTAATTCTCCATAATTTAATCCCACCCCTCTCCCCAACACCCTAGCATTTACTTCTTTTACAACCCCATCTATAAATATATTAAACAACCATGGTGACATTACACATCCCTGTCTAAGACCTACTTTTACCGGGAAGTAATCTCCCTCTCTCCTACACACCCTAACCTGAGCCTCACTATCCTCATAAAAACTCTTTACAGCCTTCAGTAACTTACTACCTATTCCATACACTTGCAACATTTACCACATTGCTCCCCTATCCACTCTATCATATGCCTTTTCTAAATCCATAAATGCAATAAAAACTTCTCTACCTTTATCTAAATACTGTTCACATATATGCTTCACTGTAAACACTTGATCTACACATCCCCTACCCACTCTAAAGCCTCCTTGCTCATCTGCAATCCTACTCTCTGTCTTACCTCTAATTCTTTCAATAATAACCCTGCCATACACTTTACCTGGTATACTCAGTAAACTTATTCCCCTATAATTTTTACACTCTCTTTTATCCCCCTTCCCTTTATACAGTGGACCCCCGAGTTTCGTAAAAACTTCACTCCTGAAGTCTGCTCAAGTGCCATTACCGAACGAATTTACTCCCTTAAGGAAAAATGTCACGTAGGTTAGTCTATTTCAGACCCCCAAAAATACTTTTCCACAAGCACTTACAATATTATACTTACATAAATGTACGATTTCCGGGGTTTACGAAACTCGGGGGTCCACTGTATAAAGGAACTATACATGCTCTCTGCCAATCCCTAGGTACCTTCCCCTCTTTCATACATTTCTTCTTTCTTTCAACACGTCGGCCGTTTCCCACCATAGTGAGGTGGCCCAAAATGAAAAACGAAAGTTTCCCATTTTACATTTAGTAATATATACAGGAGAAGGGGTTACCAGCCCCTTGCTCCCAGCATGTTAGTCGCCTCTTACGACACGCATGGCTTACGGAGGAAGAATTCTGTTCCACTTCCCCATGGAGATAAGAGGAAATAAGAAGAAGAACTAGTAAGAAAATAGAAGAAAACCCAGAGGGGTGTGTATATATATGCTTGTACATGAATGTGTAGTGTGACCTAAGTGTAAGTAGAAGTAGCAAGATGTACCTGAAATCTTGCATGTTTATGAGACAGAAAAAAGACACCAGCAATCCTACCATCATGTAAAACAAATACAGGCTTTCGTTTTACACTCACTTGGCAGGACGGTAGTACCTCCCTGGGCGGCTGCTGTCTACCAACCTACTACCTAGGTTTCATACATTTATTAAACAAAAATACCAACCACTCCAGCACTATATCCCCCCCTGCTTTTAACATTTCTGTCATGATTCCGTCAATTCCAGTTGCTTTACCCCTTTCATTCTACGTAATGCCTCACGCACCTCCCCCACACTCACATCCTGCTCTTCTTCACTCCTAAACGATGTTGTACCTCCCTGGCCAGTACATGAAATTACCGCCTCCCTTTTTTCATCGACATTTAAAAGTTCCTCAAAATAATCCTGCCATCTACCCAATACCTCCAGCTCCCCATCTACTAACTCCCCTACTCTATTTTTAACTGACAAATCCATTCGTTCCCTAGGCTTTCTTACCTTGTTTATCTCACTCCAAAATTTTTTCTTGTTTTCAGCAAAATTTCTTGACAGAGCCTCTCCCATTCTTTCATCCGCTCTTCTTTTGCACTCTCTCACCACTCTCTTCACCTTTCTTTTACTCTCCATATACTCTGCTCTTCTATTAACACTTCTGTTTTGTAAAACCTCTCATAAGCTACCTTTTTCTCTTTTATCACACCCTTTACTTCTTCATTCCACCACTCACTCCTCTTTCCTCCTGCACCCACCCTCCTATAGCCACAAACTTCTGCCCCACATTCTAATACTGCATTTTTAAAACTATCCCAACTCTCTTCAACCCCCCCACTACTCCTACTTGCTCTAGCCCACCTTTCTGCCAATAGTTGCTTATATCTCACCCTAACTTCCTCCTCCCTTAGTTTATACACTTTTACCTCTCTCTTACTTGCTGTTGCCATTTTCTTTTTGTCCCATCTACCTTTTACTCTAACTGTAGCTACAACCAAATAATGATCTGATATATCCGTTGCCCCTCTATAAACATGTACATCCTGAAGCCTACTCATCAACCTTTTATCCACCAATACATAATCCAACAAACTACTTTCCTTACGTGCTATATCATACCTTGTATATTTATTTATATGGAAGATAGGGAGGAGGAGTGAGGGAGGGAGGGGTTAGTGTTTGGAAGGGGAATCCCCCTCCAAAAGGACTTCAGGTATCAAAGCCCTATCTGGGGTTACTTCTTTTCTTTGTCTTTTAATCCCACTAGGACCAGCTTGGGAGTCACTGGACACTTTAACAAAATAACTGTCCACAGTCCTCTGTTTCTGGCACCTCTTTAACAAGTTCCTGAAGTAGGACATTGTTTGGTCACTGAACATGCTGCTGATATGGCTTGTTTTAGCTTGCTCAGGGTGGTGTTTCTCAACAAACCTTTGAACATCATTCCACTTCGAACAAATCTCCTTAATCTCTGAAGAAGGCACCTCAACCAGTCCCTCTTCCTCCTCCTCCCGTGAATCAATAGCCTCAACTCTGGTCTTGTGCTCTTCCAGTTCCAGCTGTTGTAGCTCTTCAGTTGTTAGCTCCACCCTGTGGTCCTCCACCAACTCTTCCACATCCTCGCCACTCACCTCCAAACCCAGGGATTTGCCCAATACCACAATACCTTCCACAACAGGCACAGGGTCGGCAGGGTCAGGGTCAGCCTCAAACCCTTCAAAATCCCTGTTAGACACCTGGCCACAATGGTCTCCAAGTAGAGTTCAAAGTCCTGGAAGTCACTCAATTCCAAGCCTTACCTATAAGGCCTATGCAGTTGTAGATATTGAAGTGATTCTTCCAGAACTCTCTAAGGGTCAATTCAGTGTCCAAGGTCACTTCAAAGCACTTTTCAAACAATACTTTTGTGTAGAGTTTTCTGAAGTTGGAAATGGCCTGCTGGTCCATGAGATGGAGGAGAGGAGTGGTGTTAGGAAGCAAGAACTTCACTTTCATAAATCTGAAGTCGTCACACAGTAGGTCTTCCAAGTTTTGAGGATGTGCAGGAGCATTGTCCAGTAACAGGAGGCACTTGGGGTCCAATTCCTTTTCCTTTAGGTATTTTTTCACACTGGGGCCAAACACTTCATGGATCCACTCACTGAAAAGTTGCTTTGTGACATATGCATTCTGACTAGCTCTCCACAAGACACACAATCTATTTTTGACGACATTGTGTTTCTTGAACACTGGGATTTTCTGAGTAATACACCAGTAAAGGCTTCAATTTAAAATCCCCACTAGCATTACTACACAACATGAGAGTTAGCCTGTCTTTCATAGGCTTGTGTCCTGGCAGTGCCTTTTCCTCCTGAGTAATGTAGGTCCTGTTGGGCATTTTCTTCCAAAACTGACCTGTTTCGTCACAATTGAACACTTGTTCGGCTTTCAAATTTTCAGTCTTTATGTAGTCCTGAAATTCAGTAATGAATTTTTCAGCTGAACGTTTGTCTGAACTGGCAGCCTCGCCATGCCTTACCACATTGTGTATGCCACTACGATTCTTAAATCTCTCAAACCAGCCTTTGCTGGCCTTGAAATCACTAACACTACAATCAGCACTGGTTGCAGGCATTTTCTTTGCAAGATCGGCATGCAACTTCCTTGCCTTTTCACAAATGATTGTCTCTGACACACTATCACCCACTAACTCTTTATCCTTGATCCAAACCAGCAACAACTTCTCAACCTCTTTGATTATTTGTGGTCTATTTTTGGCTAGCATATTAATACCTTTTGCAACATCAGCTTCCTTGATTTGTTCCTTCTTAGCCAGGATAGAAGCGATAGTTGACCTGTTTTTACCATATATCCTGGCAAGCTCAGAAATTCGCACACCACTCTCGTATTTTTGTATTATTTCCTTCTTCATGTCTATGGTGTTTCTCACTTTCTTCACCACAGGGGTACCACTAGAAACTTTCTTGGGACCCATGGTAGCTTATTTCACAGTCGCACTTAATGAATTGAATAAACTCCAAACACAATTAATTAATTGTGAAATGTTTGGATGAACGTGCAGGGTGATGTTTACTCAAATATAAACAATGCTAAACTGGCTCCCAACGCTTGCGTGGTGAGGCACCCAAGCGCGCCTGGGCGGACATTTCTGGTACGCACTTCTTCGATTGGTGGAAAGTGTTCGATTACCGAAATCGAATTTGTTGTTCTATTTCCGATTTGTTCGACTGCCAAGGTGTTCGATTTCCAAGGGTCCACTGTAAATGATCGAAGTCGGACCAAAACATCATCGTAAGCTTCTCTCTCCTATGTGCTGGTTATTTGAGTATTGGAAAGATATACAGTAGACCCTCATTTAGCACGACTTTATGTTGAGCGTTTTGGGTATTACACGATTGAAGAATTGCAGCACATTTTTTATCTAACACGATGTAAACCTTATATTACATGATTCGCTGGAGAGGAAAAAAATTTTGAGTGCGCGGTCGCCTGCGGTGGGTTAAACCAGTGAGTCAGTGGGGGAGTCCTACTGCTATCCCCAGCCACCCTCACCCACCCACGCATCCCTCCCAGCGTTCAGTTTTATTCATACACGTGTAGGACGACAATAATCGGGAAGCTCGCTGTGTTTATTTACATATATTTTCTTATTTTCATTGCATTTTGATAAATCTTTGTACACATAAAAAGAGGTAAACATAAGTCTGACTGACTGACTTGACTGAATGACTTACTGATTTGATTGAATGACTTACTGACTTGACTTACTGACTTACTGACTTGACTGAATGACTTACTGACTTGACTGAATGACTTACTGACTTACTGACTTGACTGAATGACTTACTGACTTGGCTGAATGACTCACTGACTTGGCTGAATGACTCACTGACTTGACTGAATCACTTGACTGATTTACTGAATCACTTGACTGACTTACTGAATCACTTGACTGACTTACTGAATCACTTGACTGACTTACTGAATCACTTGACTGACTTACTGAATCACCTGACTGACTTACTGAATCACTTGACTGACTTACTGAATCACTTGACTGACTTACTGAATCACTTGACTGACTTACTGAATCACTTGACTGACTTACTGAATGACTTGCATGACTTACTGAATGACTTGCATGACTTACTGAATGACTTGCATGACTTACTGAATGACTTGCATGACTTACTGAATGACTTGACTGACTTACTGAATGACTTGACTGACTTACTGAATGACTTAAAGTTAGACACTCTAGTACAACCATCGACTTCAGTACCAGAACCTCTACCATCCACCTCAGCCCAGTAGGGCCACAGCATAACTCTCCACTCTCTTTACAATCATCCACAAACATCATTACCCACAATTTAAGGTAAGAAATACTATTATTTCTATTGCATTTGTAGTCTTAAGTAGTAATATATCACGACAATGAACTACAATTACATATTCGCCTTCAATTTTTGCAAGATCTGTTGGTCTAAAAAAACTTGTTTGGCTTTTTGGGGACTCCCAGGAACATAACCCTATTTTTCCCAAAAGTTCTTCTAATTATCTAACACGATTTTACCTAACTCGATGTTTTCAGGACCGTAACTACCGTGCTAAATGAGGGTCTACTGTATATACTGTTCCAGTATTTCCTGTAGTTTGTTCTGCACTCTGGCCTAGCAAGATTGAATTATTAATGTCATTTTGCAAGTGCTATTACTAGCACTTCTCGAAACGCTACATATAGTATTGTTTACATTTTGGTTGAGCAAATTTAACAGTTAATGAACATTAATTTTTTGTATGCAATTTTTAAAAAAAATTTAATGTACAGTATGCACTCTAAAGTACATTGGAACCCCGGTTAACGAAAAAAATTCATTGCAGAAGCCTGCTCAAGTGCCATTACCGAACGAATTTACTTCCTTAAGAAAAATGTCATTTAGGTTAGTCTATTTCAGACCCCCAAAAATACACTTCCACAAGCACTTACAATATTATACTTACATAATTGCACGATTTCCGGGGTGTTCGTTAACCGGGGTTCCACTGTACTGTAATCAAAACGAACATCTGACAATGCAATATATACATCCTATGGTAAACTGTAAAACATAATAAAATAAATTTCTAATCAAGAGCAAATGTGCAAAATAAGCCCCATAAATGTACTTGGACTGACCGTGGAAAACATAAGAGGAGGTATTGATTCACAAGTATAGAGCTCTGCTGATTCTCGCTTCAACGTTGGATTAGGTGGATCCCGCTGTTCATATACTTCCCGTCGAGATTCATCCACAGTAACTGAATAAAACAGCAGCTGATTTTTATTTGTCTGAAAAAATAATAGTAATTTAAAAAAAAATGAGAAATTATTATTTTGGAATGAAAGTATTATTTTTGTAATAAATAATGCACATTTTACTTAAATTTTTATATTTAGTAAAGTTCTGATGGTTGTCAAATATCACATAAATTATTTATACGTACTGTGTGTAAGTTGACTATGAAATCCCCCAAACAAGATATTCACCCTGATGAAATTATGTATTTGCTTCAAATTGTTAAAAACCAGAAAATAAATATTTCAGAATCCTCATACTAATGAGCTATAAACCTCCCCATTCTAAACATCATAACAAAGGATTCCAAAAAATCCATGAATAAACAATAAAAGTCACAATTATCAAGTAGTGAGCGAGAAAGAAAAAGAGAAACCCGGAGTCAGGCCAGGGCCATTTTTTCACTTTCCTTGCTCTGACCTGCTTTTCTTCCATTTTTCTTTCTCATTTGCAATTGATAATGGTCCAGGATGGACAAATAATTCATCCAATTTTCATCTACACTTTTTAAGTTAGTTGCAAATTTACTTACGTCTACAGCAAATTAAGAACCACTGGTAAGATATCAGCCACACAAAAATATCATAAAATTACAATAAAGAAAAAATAAGTTTTTCTGCTTCCCCTCCTGTAAAATTTAAAGTAAATACTGTATTAAAGAGAATAACCAATAAAAATAATTCAGATATGAGAGCCTTAGTAATTTGATTTTGTCAAAGGTACACATAAATACAATTATATCATACTAGTGTAAATTACCTAGGATAACCCAAAAAAAGTCAAAGTGACTTATTTCCATTACTCAATATTCTTTATTATAACAATGATCACTTACAGCTACAACAATCATTGACGAATCAGGCCTCCACTCCAGAAGTTGATTGGTCCCAATTGTGTTGACCGATTCATCAGATCGACGATGGACAACGACAGGTACACATGGCTGAAATACATATACAAAAAGAATCAGAATGCAAGATATTTCCAAATAGGATACTTAATGATGCACAAAGCAAAATGAAAATGAGACTGCTTCACAAACTACAGTGGACCCTCCATTTTCGTGTATCTCCGTTATCGCTGATTTAATTTTTTGCACTTTTTTCGTGGAAATATTGGCTCCGTTTTCGTCGATGGTACGGAATTTGTCCAGTGCCCAGCGCGCATACAAAGCCCGCAAGCCTGCCTCCCACGCACATTCTCAGGCAGTGTAGCATTGTTACTGGTTGAGTGAACATTATCCTGTGAGTTCATACAAAACATTTCTTAACAATCCATTGTTTTTGGCCCTTGATTATTGTGTGTGACTACTAAATAAGCCACCATGGGCCCAAAGAAAGCTCCTAGTGCCAGTCCTTTGGTAAAGAAAGTGAGGAACACCGTAGAACTGAAGAAAGAAATAATAGAAAAATATGATAGTGGCGTACGTATTGCCGAGCTTGGCAGGATATACAATAAGGCCCCATCAACCATCAGTTCCATTGTGGCAAAGAGAAAAAGAAATCACGAAGCTAATGTTGCGAAAGGGGTGAATTCGATAACGAAACAGAGACCACAATCAGTTGAAAATATGGAGAAATTGTTGTTGGTGTGGATAAACCAAAAACAGCTAGCGGGTGATAGTGCTGTGCAATCCATCATATGTGAAAAAGCAAGGCAGTTGCATGCCAATCTGGTCAAGAAAATGCCTGGAACCAGTGCTGATGTTGGTGAATTTAAGGCCAGCAAAGGCTGGTTCGAAAAATTCAAGAAACGAAGTGGCATACAGTGTTGTAAGGCATGGTGAGGGTGCCAGTTCAGACAAACATGCGGCTGAAAAATTTGTGCGCGAATTCTAAGAATATGTACAGGCTGAAAATTTAAAACCCCAACAAGTGTTTAATTGTGACAAAACAGGCCTGTTTTGGAAGAAAATACCAAAGATGACCTACATCAAGCAGGAGGAAAAGGCACTGCCAGGACACAAGCCTATGAAAGACAGGCTAACTCTCTTGTTCTGTGGTAATGCTAGTGGGGATTTAAAACTGAAGCCTTTACTTGTGTATCACTCTGAAAATCCCAGTGTGTTCAAGAAAAACAGTGTCGTCAAGACTAAATTGTGTGTGATGTGGAAGGCTAACAGTAAGGCATGGGTCACGAGGGAAATTTTCCTGGAATGGTTTAATCAAGTGTTTGGCCTGAGTGTGAAGAAATACCTCCTGGAAAAGAAATTGCCACTCAAGTGCCTCCTGGTAATGGACAATGCTCCTGCTCATCCTCCAGACATGGAAGACCAATTGTCTAAATTCAGTTTTGTAACAGTGAAGTTCTTGCCTCCTAACACCACTCCTCTCATCCAGCCCATGGACCAGCAGATCATTACAAACTTCAAAAAACTGTACATCAAAGCAATGTTTCAAAGGTGACCTCAGATGTGACCTCAGACACTAAATTGACCCTAAGAGAGTTCTGGAGGGATCACTTCACTATCTTCCATTGCATAAGCCTCATAGATAAGGCTTGGGAGGGAGTGACTTCCAGGACGATGAACTCTGCTTGGAGAAAGTTGAGGCCAGATTGTGTCCAAGAGAGGGATTTTGAAGGGTTTGGGGTTGACCCTGAAGTGCCTATGGAAGTTGTGGAAAGTATTGTTGCATTGGGGAATTGCATGGGGTTGAATGTGAGTGGCGAGGATGTGGAAGAGTTGGAGGACAACAATGAAGAGCTAACCACTGAAGAGCTGCAAGAGCTTGAGCTGCAACACCATCAAACCACAACTCAGGAAATTGCTTCAGTGGAGGTGGAAGAGAGATGTAAGGTGCCTTCTTCAAAGATTAAGGAGATTTGTGCAATGTGGACTACGATGCATTCATTTGTGGAGGAACATCACCCTGACAAAGATGTTGCAAGCCGTCTCGGCAACATGTACAATGACAATCTCTTGTCCCATTTTAGGGACATTTTAAAGAGATGCCAGAAACAAGAGCTCTCTGGACAGATATTTAGTGCCACAGGTGTGCAGTAACTCTCAAGCTGGTCCTAGTGGCATTAAAAGACAAAAAAGGGAAGTGACCCCAGATGAGGACTTGGTACCTAGAGTCCTTATGGAGGGGGATTCCCCTTCCAAAGAATAGCCTCTCTTCCCTCTCCCCTCCTCCTTGTCTTCCATCCAGCAACATCAGTCTTCAATAAAGGTAAGTGTCATGTTGAATGTTCATTCTTTTGTGCATGTAAATCTATACGTATTTAAGGCCCCCCAAAAAAAATATTTAATACTTCTGGGTGTCTGGAACGGATTAATTGAATTTACATTATTTCTTATGGGAAAAATGGGTTTCAGTTTTTGCCAATTTCAGTTTTAGCCGATCTCTCTGGAACGGATTAAACATGAAAACGGAGGGTCCACTGTATATGTTTAAAGTCAGTTTGTTAATGCAGTAACATAATGTTGAAGACATAAATATGGATGTTCTTTTTTCATATACAGTGGACCCCCGGATTACGTCATTATTTCGTTCCAGAATGCTGTTCAAGTGCTGTTACCGAACGAATTTGTTCCCATAAGGAATAATGTAAATTAGATTAGTCCTTTTAGACCCCCAAAAATACACTTACAAAAGCACTTACAAAAATACACTTACATAATTGTTCGAGTTTGGAGCAGTACGTAATCCGGGGTCCACTGTAATAAAGTTGTATGTTATGACAGATTGGACTGGCTATTCAATGCTGAAACATTAAAGTACCAGCTAAACCCAACACATTTTCACAAATTAACAAGAATATTTTATCATGAAATCTAGCAAAGTAGACTGCAATTTATCAATTCCACTGTCAGGACTGATGAAGGTAGACTCTAAGGTTTAAAGGCAATACCATTTTCATGGACCACTGTAAAATTAGTACACACAGTAAGCAGCAAAGCTACAACTTATTTTTTCAGTTACTAAGAACAGTAAGCATTAAGACCTCAATTTAATGAACTAATGTGATCCAGCATACAGTGGACCCCGGTTTTTGTCCGGTGCGGAAATTGTACAATTTGGGTTTTGAGCACTTTTTTCGGCAAAATTTTCACCCCGGGTTTCATACATCCACTCGGAAATTGTCCGTATCAGACGCATCCACCCGCCCGGGATGCCGCTTTTCATGCGTACCAGACTCAGTCTGCCTCTGTATCTCATTGAGTTAGCAATACTTCGTGCGTTCATCCATTGTTTTTTGTGCTTGTTTATTGATTGCGACTGTGAAATAAGCCACCATGGGGCCAAAGAAAGTTCAGAGTGCCAGCCCTTTGGTAAAGAAAATTGTGGCCAGAATGTGTCCTCAAGAAGGATTTTGAAGGGTTTGAGGCTGACCCTGACGTTCCTACGCCTATTGTGGAATCTATTGTCTTTGGGGAAGTCCATGGAGTTGGATGTGAGTAACGAGGATGTGGAAGAGCTGGTGGAGGACCACAGTGAAGAGCTAACCACTGAAGAGCTGCAAGACCTTCAACTGGAGCAGCAACAGATCGCAGCTGAGGAAATTGCTTCAGAAGAGGAGGAAGAGAGAGGGGAGAATGTGCCTTCTTCAGTGATTAAGGACATATGGCAAAGTGGAATGAGTTGCAAAGTTTTGTGGAAAATTATCACCCTAACAAAACTGTTGCAAGCATGTCTGCAACATGTTCAATGACAATGCCTTGTCCCATTTTAGACAAATCTTAAAGAGACGCCAGAAACAGACCTCTCTGGACAGATTTTTTGTGCGACAGGGGTACAGTGACTTTCAAGCTGGTCCTAGTGCCAGTAAAAGACAAAGAAGGGAAGTAACCCGAGATAGGGACTTCATATCTAAAGTCCTTATAGATAGGGAGGAGGAGTGAGGGAGGGAGGGGTTAGTGTTTGGAAGGGGAATCCCCCTCCAGAAGGACTTCAGGTATCAAAGCCCTATCTGGGGTTACTTCTTTTCTTTGTCTTTTAATCCCACTAGGACCAGCTTGGGAGTCACTGGACACTTTAACAAAATAACTGTCCACAGTCCTGTTTCTGGCGCCTTTTCAACATGTTCCTGAAGAAGGACATTGTTTGGTCACTGAACATGCTGCTGTTATGGCTTGTTTGAGCTTGTTCAGGGTGGTATTTTTCAACAAAAGTTTGCAATCTATTCCACATTGTACACATCTCCTTAATCTCTGAAGAAGGCACCTTCTTCAGCCCCTCTTCCTCCTCCTCCTCCTCCCGTGAATCAATAGCCTCAAATCTGGTCTGATGCTCTTCCATTTCCAGCTGTTGCAGCTCTTGAGTTGTTAGCTCTACCCTGTGGCCCTGCACTAACTCTTCCACATCCTCGCCACTCACCTCCAACCCCAGGGACTTGCCCAATTCCACAATAGAGTCCACAATAGAGTCCACAACAGGCACAGGGTCGGCAGGGTCAGGGTCAGCCTCAAACCCTTCAAAATCCCTCTGTTGGACACAACCTGGCCACAATGGTCTCCAAGCAGAGGTCAAAGTCCTTGAAGTCACTCCCTCCCAAGCCTTGCCTATAAGGCCTATGCAGCTGTAGATATTGAAGTGATTCTTCCAGAACTCTCTAAGGGTCAATTCACTGTCCGAGGTCATTTCAAAGCACTTTTCAAACACTGCTTTAGTGTAGAGTTTTTTGAAGTTACAGATGACCTGCTGGTCCATGGGCTGGAGGAGAAGAGTGGTGTTAGGAGGCAAGAACTTCAGTTTTATCAATTTGAAGTCTTCACACAGTAGGTCTTCCATGTTTTGAGGATGTGAAGGAGCATTGTCCAGTAACAGGAGGCACTTTTTGTCCAAACCCTTTTCCTGTAGGTATTTTCTCACACTGGGGCCAAACACTTCATGGATCCAGTCACTGAAAAGGTGCTTTGTGACCCATGCATTCTGACTAGCTCTCCACAAGACACACAATCTACTTTTGACGACATTGTGTCTCTTGAACACTCTGGGATTTTCTGAGTGATACACTAGTAAAGGCTTCAATTTAAAATCCCCACTAGCATTACTACACATCATGAGAGTTAGCCTGTCTTTCATAGGCTTGTGTCCTGGCAGTGCTTTTTTCTCCTGAGTAATGTAGGTCCTGTTGGGCATTTTCTTCCAAAACAGGCCTGTTTCGTCACAATTGAACACTTGTTCAAGTTTCAATTTTTCAGTCTTTATGTAGTCCTGAAACTCGTTTATGAATTTTTCAGCTGCATGTTTGTCTGAACTGGCAGCCTCACCATGCCTTACCACATTATGTATGCCACTATGATTTTTAAATCTCTCAAACCAGCCTTTGCTGGCTTTAAATTCACTACCATCACAATCAACACTGGTTGCAGGCATTTTCTTTGCAAGATCGGCATGCAAGTTCCTTGCCTTTTCACAAATGATTGACTCCGACACACTATCACCCGCTAACTCTTTATCCTTGATCCACACCAGCAACAACTTCTCAATCTCTTCGATTATTTGTGGTCTATTTTTGGCTCGCACAGTAACACCTTTTGCAACATCAGCTTGCTTAATTTCTTCCTTCTTAAGCAGGATAGAAGCGATAGTTGACCTGTTTTTGCCATATATCCTGGCAAGATCACACATTCGCACACCATTCTCGTATTTTTGTATTATTTCCTTCTTCATTTCTACGGTGTTTCTCACTTTCATCAGCCCAGGGGTACCACTAGGAACTTTCTTGGGACCCATGGTAGCTTATTTCACAGTCGCACTTAATGAACAAACTCCAAAAAATTATAATTAAGTGTGAAATGTCTGGAGAAGCGTGCAGGGTATTGTTCTCTCGAGTGTAAACAACGCGGGACTGGCTCTCCACGCCTGCGCGGTGAGGCACCCAAGCGCCTGGGCGGACAGGTCACGAACACATTCGTTCGACTCGCGATAATTTGTTCGCATGACGATATCGATTTTCTTGTACTAATGACGATTTGTTCGACTGCCGAGCCGTTCGAATAGCGGGGGTCCACTGTATGTAATGTTCATTTATCATTAAAATTAGTCATTTATATTTATTTTTCATTGTTTTCTGAATGTAAAACAAGTTATTCTCTATAAAATGTATTTTTTGTTAATATTTTTGGGTGTCTGGAATGGATTAATTGGATTTACATTATTTCTTATGGGAAATATTACTTCGCTTTTCGTACATTTCGGATTTCGGCCGACCTTCTGGAAAGGATTAAGGACGAAAACCGGGGTATTACTGTATTTTGCTCTGTGCTTCAAAAGTCATTAAACTGAGGGCTTACAAGCCTTTTTTTTAGGTTAAGTGTGTGTGTGTGCTAAGTATCCCTAGAGAAACATGACACTGGTGCAATGATGGCATCAAATAATTAGGAGCAAAAGAACTTTCTATCTTCTCCATTTAGAGATGTACTGTGCTGTTTTCCTTTCCCGCTTAACTGAAATAAGTAGTTTTCTTTTCATTATAATTTAAAGATGATTTAACCCTTTCGGGGTCGGTGCCGTACTAGTACGTTTTACGAGCAGGGGTCGGTGCTGTACTAGTACGAGTAAATTCTAGCGGCCTCAAATTAAGCGGGAAACGGCTAGTAGGCCTACATATGAAAGAATGGGTCTGTGGTCAGTGTGCGCAGTATAAAAAAAATCCTGCAGCACACTGCATAATGAGAAAAAAAAAACCGACCGTTTTTTTTGTTTAAAACAGCGACTTTGCAGTCTATTTTCGTATGGTATTTATTGATGTATTCTCGTTTTCTTGGTCTCATTTGATAGACTGGAAGATATATTACAGAAATAGAGATGATTTTGATTGGTTTGACAATGACAAGTACCTTGAAATTGAGCTCAAAGTAGAGAAAATGTTTGATTTTAGCCGATGTTCAAGAGTAAACAAATCACACCATGTGTCCAATACACATCAACTGGTAAGTCTAATATTCTTACACAAGTGTGCTGATATTATTTATACCATTTTTACAATGATGCAGTTGTATACATAACAGTAAATCTTCTATTTTTGTGAGAATAAAAATTAAAAATGGAAAGCAAAAGTAATGTAAGAGGGGCCTGGAAACGTGACTAATGAACAGTGAAGATGTTATTTTAGTGCCAGGAATGTCTGCCTTGTTTATTCTGGACCCTATTTTGAAATTGGCAACGTTTGAAATTTGTGTGAAATTGGCCAAATTGCCATTTTCTGACCACTATTTTGGGTAGTTGAAATTAGTAAATAGGCGGTTTCTTGTACTCAATCGATAGAAGTAATGGAGTTCTAGCGAAATAGCTATGATTTTAGTGGACTGGCACATTGGAATTGGCCAAAAATAGGGTTCAAAGTGGGCGAAATCGCCGATGCGTAAACATCTTCGAGACCAATAACTTCGCGAGAGCATAATTCCGTAAGTTTTCATTCAAATTTCATACTTTTGGTGTCGTTATGATCGGAAAAAGATTCTCTATCATTTCATAAGAATTTTTTTTTTTTTTCTAAAAAAATCTTCGACCCTGAGAACATGTTTCCGAGAAGGCCTGTCGACCCCCAAAGGGTTAAACTCCAAATTCAAATTCCATCAAACTATGAATGCAACATTATGATGTGGAATGAACTGTACAAGCCATGAACTGCTTGTCTCACAACTTTAAGAAATATCATTACTCTTGCACCAATGACATTAAAGAATTTCAACCAGAATACTGTACCTGCCAAAACCCAGGAGTGAGATAAGACTAACTAACCTCTTGTTCTCAAATCCCATTTACCTGGAGTTTACCTGGAGAGAGTTCCAGGGGTCAATGCCCCCGTGGCCCGGTCTGTGACCAGGCCTCATGGTGGATCAGGGCCTGATCAACCAGCCGGTTACTGCTGGCCGCACGCAGTCCAACGTACGAACCACAGCCTGGCTGGTCAGGTACAGACTTTAGGTGTCTGTCCAGTGCCTCCTTGAAGACAGCCAAGGGTCTATTGGTAATCCCCCTTATGTATGCTGGGAGGCAGTTGAACAGTCTTGGGCCCCTGACACTTATTGTGTTGTCTCTCAACATGCTAGTGGCACCCCTGCTTTTCATTGGGGGGATGTTGCATCGTCTGCCAAGTCTTTTGCTTTCGTAGGGAGTGACTCGTGTGCAAGTTTGGTACTAATTCCTTTAGGATTTTCCAAGTGTATATAATAATGTCTCTCTCTCACCTGCATTCTAGGGAGCACAGGTTTAGGAACTTCAAGCGTTCCCAGTAATTGAGGTGGTTTATCGCAGTTATGCGTGCCGTGAAGGTTCTCTGCACATTTTCTAGGTCAGCAATTTCACCTGCCTTGAAAGGTGCAGTTAGTGTGTGACCATAATTTTTAAAGGGGTGGACCGGTAAGCCAGCAGAAGGCCTCGGTCAGATGACCAAAACCTCCAACAGCGGGTCATCATCTGACTAAGACCCGCGTCAGGAAACACCTGTTCGGTGTCCTGACGAACCTACCCTAACCTAACAATATTCCATCTTAGATAGAAAAAGCAACCTGAAAAGTGTCATCATGGGCTTGGCATCCCTGGTTTTGAAGGTTCTCATTATCCATCCTGTCATTTTTCGAGCAGATGAGATTGCTACAGTGTTATGGTCCTTGAAGGTGAGATCCTCTGACATGATCACTCCCAGGTCTTTGACATTAGTTTTTCGCTCTATTGTGTGGTTGAAATTTGTTTTATACTCCGATGAAATTTTAATTTCCTCACGTTTTCCATATCGGAGTAATTGAAATTTCTTATCATTGAACTTCATATTGTTTTCTGCAGCCCATTTAAAGATTTGGTTGATGTCTGCTTGGAGTCTTGCAGTGTCTTCAATGGTGGACACTGTCATGCAGATTTGGGTGTCATCTGCAAAGGAAGACATGGCACTGTGGCTTATAAGATAAGATTTTCTTCGGATTTTTAACCCCGGAGGGTTAGCCACTCAGGATAACAAAAGAAAGTCAGTGCGTCATCGAGGACTGTCTGTCTTATTTTCCATTGGGTCCTCAATCTTGTCCCCCAGGATGCGACCCACACCGGTCGACTAACACCCAGGTACCTATTTGCTGTTAGGTGAACATGACAACAGATGTAAGGAAACACGTCGAAATGTTTCCACCCCATCCGATATGAGGATGAGGAACAAGATGGGAGTGAGTACTGTGCCTTGTGGAACAGAGCTTTTCACCGTAGCCGCCTCAGACTTTACTCTGTTGACTACTACTCTTTGTGTTCTATTTGTTAGGGAATTATAGATCCATCTACCAACTTTTCCAGTTATTCCTTTATCATGCATTTTGTGTGCTATTACACCATGGTCACACTTGTCAAAGGCTTTTGCAAAGTCTGTGTATATAACATCTGCATTCTGTTTGTCTTCTAGAGCATCCAGGACCTTGTCATAGTGGTCCAGTAGTTGGGACAGACAGGAGGACCTGCTCTAAACCCATGCTGCCCTGGGTTGTGTAATTGATGGGTATTTAGATTAGTGGCGATCTTGCTTCTTAGAACCCTTTCAAAGATTTTTATGATATGGGACGTTAGTGCTATTGTTCTGTAGTTCTTTGCTATTGCTTTACTGCCCCCTTTGTGGAGTGGGGCTATGTCTGTTGTTTTTTGTAACTGTGGGATGACCCCAGTGTCCATGCTCCCTCTCCATATGATGTTAAAAGCCAATGATAGGGGCTTCTTGCAGTTCTTGATGAACACTTCCAATGACATATCAATGACACAACATTTATCTCATCTAATCCAGAGCTTTTTGTCCTCAATAACAGCAAACATAGAGCTCGTGAGGATATCTACCTGGATGGCAGCCAACAAACTTCCTCTCAATAGTGACAAGACCTTCTACATGCTGTTTGAGAACAAAGCCAAAAAATACCCATTTCAACATAAAAATAAATAATTTACAAAGAATGGTAAGACAAGGGAAAATTTTTAGGAACACAAACAGAGATGTAAGCCACAGCACCATGTCTTCCTCTGCGAATGACACCCGAGTTTGCCTAACAGTGTCCTCCACCACACTGCAAAACTCAAAGCGGACATCACCTAAATCTTTAACTGGGCTGCAGAAAACAATATGAAGTTCAATGAAGAGAAATTTCAATTACTCCAATATGGAAAACTTGAGAAAATTAAAACTGTATTGGAGAACAAAACAAATTCCAACAATACAATTGAGCGAAAAACTAATGTGAAGGACCTGGGAGTGATACTGTCAGAGGATCTAACTTTCAAAGATCACAACAATGTATCCACCACATCTGCTAGAAAAATGATGGAATGGATAATGTAAACCTTCAAAACTAGGGAAGCAAAGCCTCCTCCATAGCTTCACTTGTGATACTATGAGCGGAAATCGCAGAGGAAACAACAACAGTACCAAGAAACCAACGCTAAGGACTTTGAAACACAACATGTCTACACAACAGAAAGCCGGTGCATCAACAACCCCCCACACCCCCGCCCGGACCCCGACGACAACAATAACATCACCCACCATGGCTGACTCTCCCACCAACCCCACCAGCTTCGTAGGATTCCTTCCTGGGCATCAAGGTATGACTACTCCTGATACTATTAGGGAATACATCTTTGCCCTTGAAGCTGAAAACAAAGACATCAAAGCAAAACTAGTGAAATATGAATCCAAGCTAACTAACCTTGAGATCAAGATCCAAAACCTTGAAGAGAAGATTACATCGGGAAGTACTGACACACAAAATACTCTACAAACAGTTATAACCAGTCACACCGATCAAATAACAACTCTGAATATGAAGGTGGAAGCAGCAATCAAGGACTGGAATAACAACATGCACACTCGACTTGATGAATATCTTGATTTTCAAGATGACAAAACCGAACAAGATAACTTGTCTGATGCAGTTATAATAAACAGCAACCACATTCCCAGAGACATAACTCAATCCCAGTGCAAGGAAACTGCTATCAGCATATTACAAGACCACCTACAAGTTAATGTGCAAAGGAATGAAATCAAGGAAACACGATTGCTAGGAAAACAAGGTAAACCTAGTATAATGATCAGACTTCATTCATATGATACAAAAAAGAATCTGACTAAATCAGCAATTACAATGAAATGTGGAGTATACATCAACGAGTGCCTAACCAGGAAACGTCAAAACCTTCTGTTTAGGCTGAGAAAACTTAAACTGGAGAACAAAATCCATCAGTGCTTCGCTCGTGATGGGAAAATACTAGTTCGAAAAGTATCAACAGGTCAGCAATTTTCTATATCAAACGAACGTGATCTCACCAACTTCCTTAGACAAGCTGACATTACCATTACTGATTAGCCTATTGTCCTCAACACATAATATACGTGTGGTGTATTAGTGTATGTTACTACTACCTTGTGAAATTTTTTTGTACTATATACTAGCTAGTACCAACTACCTCATACACTATGTACTTTACTTTTAGTGCTATTACTTGCTTCAACTTTATAATATAAATCAAATCTTGCTTCTAAGTTAATTTTATATCATATTTACTATCTGTCCATTTAATTTAATCCCCATTTATATATTCTCTTGAAATAGTTCCCAGCAAATCAATACCTAGTACTGCCTTTCATCCAATAATTCCTTTTACTTAAGGTGCTAATTCTGGTGCTAAAGTGTTTTACTCTTTTTATTTACTATTATATTCCCTAAAGTGTTAACTTGTAATTAAGGTGCTATTTTTGGTGCTAAAGTGTTTTACTCTCTTTATTTACTATTATATTCCCTAAAGTGTTAACCCTCATTGTTTACTATTATATTCCCTAGATTTTATCTAAAAAATCTAACTGCCACAGTTCTCTTATTAATTTTTATTATAATAATTAAGGTGCTAACTCAGGTACTAATTTACTTTACTTTCATTGTTTGCTATCATTTTCCCCAGCTCCTTTATTCCCAGCTTTAGTAAACTACCATAGTTCAATTAATTGCATTTGTATAAATTGACTAAGGTACAAATTCACGTGCCAAGAACTCTGTCAAATACCCTGTATCTCTACAAACTCTTATTAAAAATTTGTAATAATCAAATAGTTCCTAAGCATTTATTCTAGTATCATATTATTAAGTTTAGTATTATCTATTCTTCTCAGGTCTAGTTATAGAATCACATCAAATCTTATGATTACAGGAATTGATCCTGATATCAACCTATTATTAAATGACTTACATGATTCCAACAGCAACTGTAACTATTACACAGCAGATCAAGCAAAGACATTACTCAGAGCCAACAATAACATAACTATCTTCAATTACAATGTTAGATCTTTGAGCAAACATTATGATGACCTCACAGCACTACTCCAATCCCTCCAGACCAATATGTCAATCATCACACTCACTGAGACCTGGCTGAAGCCTGATACTACAGATGTCTATGGCATCCCAGGTTACACAGCCATTCACAATTGCAGGACAGATCAGCGAGGGGGTGGAATAGCTATATATTACTCAGATCAACTTGAATGTATCAATAACTCTTGCATAAGGGATGAGCATGGAGAATATATTATAGCTAAATTTAAATCAAAAGACCTGCAAAAACCCCTCACAGTGATAAACATCTACAGATTACCACAGTCAAACATTCACCAATTTAGTGAAAAACTAGGTAACCTAATAACTGATGCACACATGAACAAAGACCATTTGCTGCTCACAGGAGACTTCAATATAAATCTCCTACATGACCAGGACCCACAAGTAACAGAATTCACAAACACTATGAGCAACTGCTTGTTACTACCAACAATATCAAAACCTACAAGAATCTCCGAGACTAGTACCTCACTACTAGACCACATCTGGACTAATACTATAGCCCCTCTAAAATCAGGCATCATCACAGACAACACCACAGACCACTATCCGACCTTTCTCATAACTAATCTTGGTAAATTGCCCCTAGATATTACAAAAGTTACCTTCAGACTACATAATGAGTCAGCTGTAAATAACTTTATAACAGCTATGATTAACATTGACTGGCATAATGAGTTAGAAACATATACAGATACTAATGAATGCATCAAGAATTTCCTTAACAAAACCCACCACCTCTATAACAAACATTTCCCTAAAAAACTAAACAGATCACAGCTAAGAGACTTAACAATCCCTGGCTAACACCCAGCATCCTTAAATCCATTAACAAAAGGCACCAATATGAAAAACAATACAGAAGGGGTCTAATAACCAGAGAACAATCCAAACGCTACTCATCAACCCTTACCAGCCTGATAAGGAGATCAAAAAAATTGTATTATGAGAACAGACTCCAGAACATAAAAGGTGATATGAAAAAGACCTGGAAGACCCTATCTGCAATTCTAGGAAATAATAAGATAGCGAAAAACAACACCATCAAATTATCAAGAGCAGATGAACCCCTACTCTCACCTACTGAGACAGCAAACAGACTTAATGTTTTCTTCTCCACCATAGGAAAGAATCTAGCGAGTAAAATCCCAAGCTCAAACACCCGTCCAACAGACTACCTCACAAACACCTACCCTAATACGCTATTCCTAGCTCCTACCAACCCAATTGAAGTCTCGCTCATAATCAACACCCTTAAAAACAAGGCAGGAGACATAAACAGCCTACCAACTTTTATGTACAAAAAGCTTCACAGGTACTGTCACCAATCATAGCAACACTATTCAATAAATCCATTGAAGCCTCTACCTTTCCATCAATTCTCAAAATAGCTAGGGTCACCCCGATCCACAAAGGAGGTGATCAAACAGACCTGAATAATTATAGACCAATTTCTAATTTACCATTGCTTTCTAAAATCTTCGAAAATTAATTCATAGACAAATCTATTCCTACCTCGTCTCACACAATGTACTCAACCCCTGTCAATTTGGATTCAGGACAAACAAGAGCACAAACGATGCTATTACACACATGTTGGAGTTAATATATACAGCACTTGAGAAAAAGAAGTCCCACTGGGAATCTTCATTGATCTCCGCAAAGCTTTTGATACAGTCGACCATGATTTACTGCTCACAAAATTAGCACACTATGGTATAAGGGCACCCACTCAACTACCTAAAATCATACCTCACCAACAGAAGCCAATACGTGTACACAAATGGAGAGAACTCTTCCACACAACCAATTACAATCGGAGTCCTCAAGGAAGTGTCCTGAGGCCACTCCTATTCCTCATTTACATAAATGACCTACCGAATGCATCACAACTACTCAAACCCATTTTATTTGCAGATGACACAACATATGTCTTCTCTCACCCAAATCCAGTTATACTGGCCAACACTGTTAATGCCGAATTACAGAAAATATCAACATGGATGACGACTAACAAGCTTACTCTCAATACTGACAAGACCTACTTCATACAGTTTGGAAGCAAAGTCACAAATGTTCCACTTAACATAACACTTAATGGTACACCCATCACAAGACTCACAGAGGGAAAATTCCTAGGAATCCACCTTGACAGTAGCCTTAAATTCCAAACACATATACAACAAATTTCCAAGAAAATCTCGAAGACAGTAGGCATATTATCAAAGATACGCTATTATGTACTTCAATCAGCTCTCCTTGCACTCTATCATTCACTTATCTACCCGTATCTCACCTATGGAATCTGTGCATGGGGATCAACAACGTTAAATCACCTTAGACCACTCATAACACAACAAAAGGCCGCAGTCAGAATGATAACAAATTCCCACTCTAGACAGCATACTCCACCAATATTCAAAAGTCTCAAACTACTCACCGTAAAGAACATTCATACTTACTCTTGTGCCTACTACATATATAAAACTTTACACTCTAATATAAACCCTCTGCTCAAAACTCTCCTCACCAACTTTAATAGGACCCATGACCACAACACACGACACAGATCACTTTTGATATACCCCGTGTTCATATCAACCTATGTAAAAATTCTATGCACATAAAGGGCCCCAGAATCTGGAATTCATTACCAGTAAATATTAAGATAATCTTGTCTGAAAATCAATTTAAGACTCAACTCAAAAACCACCTACTCACCCAAACCTAAATGATCATGCTATAAACTACTTTGAAAAATGCTCATTGTTACTTTCCTATACGATAATCTCAATTTTTAATAATATGTTACTATTATGTTACCCCCTACTCATATTATAAGTTAATGTCAAAAATGCTCAATGTTATTTTCCTTAAGATAATCTCAATTCCATATTATCATTCAAGAATCTTAACACCTGTAACAATCTAAGATCTAATATCATTATATAATAATTTAAACAGTAAAATTTCATCATATTGTAATTTTGAAAATAATTTTTAACTAGAATAAACTCAATAAATTTCTCTAATATTAAGTACCTAGTTTTTAAGGACTAGAATAAGCTGCCCCTAATGCCATGGCATGTCAGTGGCTCTCCTTGCACTCAATTTACATTGTAACTTCCAATACCCATGTAACCTGCAATGAAATAAAATTTGTTTGTTTGTTTGTTTGTTTGTTTGATGTCACTCTTCAGGTCCCTTGTTCTCTCTAGGCTAGAATATTGATGTACACTAACAGTGCCTTTCAAGGCAGGTGAAATTGCTGACCTGGAGAGTGTACAGTAAGCCTTCATGGCACACATAAGTACAATAAAACACCTAAATTACTGGGAATGGTTGAAGTTTCTTGACATGATAATATACACCTGGAAAATACTAATCACTCCCTACAAAGGCATAAACTCAGCAGGTGGTGCAACATCCCCCAATGAAAAGTAGGGGCACCATTAGTATGCTAAGAGATAACACAATAAGTGTCAGGGGGCCCAAGACTGTTCAGCTGCCTCCCAGCATACATGAGGGGGATTACCAATAGACCCCTGGTTATCTTCAAGAAGGCACTGGACAGGCACCTAAAGTCAGTATCTGACCAGCTGGGCTGTGGTTCGTACGTAAGTCTATGTGCAGCCAAAAGTAACAGCCTGGTTGATCAGGCCCTGATCCACCACGAGGCCTGGTCACAGATTGGGCCATGGGGGCGTTGACCCCTAAAACCCTCTCCAGGTATACACCTTGACTGCAACCTGAAATTCAACACTCACATCCAGCACACATCAAAGAAAGTTTCCAAAACTATTGGCATTCTATCAAAAAATATGCTAGTCTAGTAAAAGGAATTTACAGGAATTAAAAAGTTAAAAATAGCAATTTGTAAGTACAGTGGACCCCCGGATTATGTCATTTTCTCGTTCAAGAATGCTGTTCAAGTGCCATTACTGAACGAATTTATTCCCTTAAGGAATAATGTAAATTAGATTAGTCCTTTTAGACCCCCAAAAAATACACTTACAAAAGCACTTACAAAAATAAACTAACATAAAAGGGCGAGTTTGGAGACCATCGTAAACCAGGGGTCCACTGTAGTTGCCTATATAATACCAGCTATGTTAAGAATGAAGAGTTTCTGAGCCTCTCCCCCAGGGCCTGGAGTACCTGAAGGGTATTCCGAGGATCAATGCCCCTGCGGCCCGGTCCACGACCAGGCCTCCCGATGGATCTGGGCCTGATCAACCAGGCTGTTACTGCTAGCCGCACATAGTCCAATATACGAACCACAGCCCGGCTGATCCGGCCTAGGCTGCTTCAACACTCGTTTTGCATTAATGAATTAGCATTTCAAATTAAATGTCTGAACACCTAATGAAATTAGTGTAATAGTTTAATCATGCATCCCATACCCATCCTGTAAGTTTTTTTAGATACAGAGCCACATAAGTACAATTATCATACATAGTAACATGTGTAAATTACCTAGGATAACCCCAAAAAGTCAAAGTGACTTCATTTCATTGGGGTCCTGTTGACGTTAGTCAAAAGAATAAGAGGCACATAATAGGCCTTGGAACTGGACCCAAAGCACATAATGGGTCCAGGAACTGGACCCGAGGCACATAATGGGTCCAGGAACTGGAACCGAGGCACATAATGGGTCAAGTTATGGCTCTGGTGGTCTGGTGGCTAAAGCTCTCGCTTCACACGGAGAGGGCCTGGGTTCGATTCCCAGCCAGGGCAGAAACATTGGGCGTGTTTCTTTACACCTGTTGTCTATGTTCCCCATCAGTAAAATGGGTACCTGGGTGTTAGTCGACTGGTGTGAGTCGCATCCTAGGACACTGACCTAATCTGCCCGAAATGCTCAGCATAACAAGGGACTTTCTATATAGTAGTATGTCACTGATGTCAGCTAGGCCTGTATACAATGTACATGTACTTGTAGTAAATAAAGATATTATTATTATTAAGGAACTGGACCCGAGGCACATAATGGGTCCAGGAACTGGACCCGAGGCACATAATGGGTCCAGGAACTGAACCCGAGGCACATAATGGGTCCAGAAACTGGACCTGAAGTTTTGATAGCTAAGCACGTTACAGTAGTAATGAACTATTTAAAACACGTTTGTGGCCAAGTTACAGTCGGTGGACTATGGTGACACAGTTCCAGCAAGACTTTACTTACTCTGCTGAACCAGATCCAGATAGCTCTCTCTGTGAGGATGGCAAAGAGGATTCTGTCTCTGTTGCACACGATGGCCTTAAGCTGGCCATCATCACCCCCCGGGATCCTCAGTCTCTTGGGCACACCCACCGGGTAATACATCCTGGCTTACGTCTTCCTTCACTTCATTATCATAATTGTTTCACATTGCACTGATGACATATACCAGACTGAGTGTTGCTGTCAGGTGAACACTCACTGCCAGCGACTCTCTCCGCCAACGATTCTCCCTGTTGGCTTCTGTTTCCACTGGCGATCACCTCCACCAGTGTACGTTTCTACCAGCGAATGTCTCTACCAGAGAATATCTCTACCAGCGAATGTCTATACTAGCGAATGTCTCTACTAGCTAATGTCTATACCAGCGAATGTCTCTACCAGCGAATGTCTATACCAGTGAGTGTCTCTACCAGCGAATGTTTATACCAGTGAATGTCTATACCAGCGAATGTCTATACCAGCGTATATCTCTACCAACGAATGTCTCTACCAGCGAATGACTCTAGCAGCGAATGTCTATACCAGCGAATGTCTATACCAGCGAATGTCTCTACCAGCAAATGTCTATACCAGCGAATGTCTCTACTAGCGAATGTCTCTACCAGTGAATATCTATACCAGAGAATATCTCTACCAGCGAATGTCTACCAGCAAATATCTCTACCAACGAATGTCTCTACCAGCGAATGTCTATACCTGCGAATGTCTATACCAGCGAATGTCTATACCAGCGAATGTTTCTACCAGCAAATGTCTATACCAGCGAATGTCTCTACCAGCGAATGTCTCTACCAGCGAATGTCTCTACCAGTGAATATCTATACCAGCGAATATCTCTACCAGCGAATGTCTATACCAGCAAATATCTCTACCAACAAATGTCTCTACCAGTGAATGTCTATACCAGCGAATGTCTATACCAGTGAATGTCTATACCAGCGAATATCTCTACCAACAAATGTCTATACCAGCGAATGTCTATACTAGCGAATGTCTATACCAGCGAATGTCTATACCAGCGAATGTCTATACCAGCGAATGTCTCTACCAGCAAATGTCTATACCAGCGAATGTCTATATCAGAGAATGTCTCTACCAGCGAATATCTCTACCAGTGAATGTCTATACCAGCGAATATCTCTACCAACGAATGTCTCTACCAGTGAGTGTCTATACCAGCGAATGTCTATGCCAGTGAATATCTCTACCAACGAATGTCTCTACCAGCAAATGTCTATACCATGTCTATACCATGTCTATACCATGTCTATACATTTCGACGTGTTTCCTTACACCTGTTGTCATGTTCACCTAGCAGCAAATAGGTACCTGGGTTGTTAGTCGACTGGTGTGGGTCGCATCCTGGGGGACAATATTAAGGACCCCCAATGGAAATAAGACAGACAGTCCTCGATGACGCACTGACTTTCTTAGGTTATCCTGGGTGGCTAACCTTCCGGGGTTAAAAATCCGAAGAAATCTTATCTTATCTCTACCAGCAAATGTCTCTACCAGCGAATGTCTCTACCAGCGAATGTCTCTACCAGCGAATGTCTCTACCAGCGAATGTCTATACCAGTGAATATCTCTACCAGCAAATGTCTCTACCAGCAAATGTCTATACCAGCGAATATTTCTACCAGTGAATGTCTCTACAAGCGAATGTCTCTACCAGCGAATATCTCTACCAGCGAATGTGTCTACCAGCGAATGTGTCTACCAGCGAATGTGTCTACCAGTGAATGTCTCTACCAGCGAATGTCTACACCAGCGAATGTCTCTACCAGCGAATATCTCTACCAGTGAATGTCTCTACCAGCGAATGTCTCTATCAGCGAATGTCTATAGGGGGAGAGAACACAACTTTGTAGTTCCCACAGTCAGTGGCCAGGCTTCAAACACCTTTTATTGTACAGCAATAAAGGAATGGAACAGACTGCCTGCACATGTCAAAGCCAGTCATAGCATGAGCCAGTTCAAGAAGAGAACCAAAAGGTAGCTAATGAATGTAGCGACAGAAAGGGAGGAGAATGATTTTTATTTTTTTTAGCTAACACAGATGTATATGTAAATAACTCTTTTTACCTTATTCCTAGTATACATATATCCTTTATAATATAATAACATATATATCCTACAATGTAAAATATTAAGGTATAAAAAGGACCCCAATGGAAATAAGTCACTCTGTCTGACTTTTTTGGGTTATCCTAGGTTCTCTACACATATGCTGCTATGTATGATAATGTATATAAATGTATTTGTGTATACCTGAATAAACTTACTTACTTATACCAACGAATATCTACCAGCGATTGTCTCTACCAGCGAATGTCTATACCAGCGAATGTCTCTACCAGCAAGTGTCTCTACCAGCGAATGTGTCTACCAGCAAATGTCTCTACTAGTGAATGTCTCTACCTTATAATGTCTCTACCAGGGAATGTATCTAACAGGGAATGTTTCTACCAGCGAATGTCTCTACCAGCGAATATATCTACCAGGATTAATTTTTTTTTAGATTTTGCCACAAAAGTGGCTTGTTTATTGTGCACCCCATATCCATCCTGTGGACGGTAGCGCAAGAGCATATGGGATACACAAGGCCTAGGTACGTTTCTACCAGCGAATGTCTCTACCAGCGAATGTCTCTACAAGTGAATGTCTCCGTCAGTAAATGTCTGCACCAGCAAATGTCTCCATCAGTGAATGTCACTACCAACGAATATCGCCACTAGTGAATATCTCCACCAGTGAATATCTCCACCAGTGAATATCTCCACCAGTGAATATATCCACCACTGAATATCTTCACCATCGAATATCTCTACCAGTGAATGTTTCCACCATCTATTTAATCATTTGAAATTTGTACTCATTTGTAATTTATGATACAATCTAGTTATCCTGAACTACCTCACTATTGTAAATCTATTTAATCATTTGAAATTTGTATTCATATGTAATTTGTAATATAGACTAAGAACTAGTATTAAAGTCTGCCCGAAATGCCTAGCATGCCCAGGCATGCTAACGGCCATCTTTGTAATTATAGTCCTTAAATGTAAAACACATTGTAATTTTTACAGAGAAATAAAGCATCTTGTATCTTGTATCAGTGAATATCTCCACCAGTTAATATCTTCACCAACGATATCTCTACCAGCGAATGTTTCCACCATCGAATATCTCCATCATTGAATATCTCCACCAGCAAATGCCTCCAGTGATTGTCTCCACCAGTGAATGTCTCCACCAGTGAATGTCTTCAACGAATGTCTCCACCAGTGAATATATCCAACAGCCAATGTCAGTCAATATTTAATTTAAATGGTCTACCTGGAGTCTACCTGGAGAGAATTCCAGGGGTCAACGCCCCCGCGGCCCGGTCCGTGACCAGGCCTCTTGTTGGACCAGAGCCTGATCAACCAGGCTGTTACTGCTGGCCGCACGCAGTCCAACGTACGAACCACAGCCCGGCTGATCAGGTACCGACTTGAGGTGCCTGTCCAGTGCCTGCTTGAAGACAGCCAGGGGCTTGTTGGTAATCCCCCTGATGTATGCTGGGAGGCAGTTGAACAATCTTGGGCCCCTCACACTTATTGTGTTGTCCCTCAACGTGCTAGTGGCACCCCTGCTCTTCATTGGGGGAATGTTACATCGCCTGCCGAGTCTTTTGCTTTCGTAGGGAGTGATTTTTGTGTGCAAGTTTGGTACTAAGCCCTCGAGAATTTTCCATGTGTATATAATAATGTATCTCTCCCGCCTGCGTTCTAGAGAGTACAGGTTTAGGAACTTCAAGCGTTCCCAGTAGTTGAGGTGGTTTATCGCACTTATGCGTGCCGTGAAGGTTCTCTGCACATTTTCAAGGTCAGCAATTTCACCCGCCTTGAAAGGTGCAGTTAGTGTGCAGCAATATTCCAGCCTAGATAGAACAAGCGATCTGTAAAGTGTCAACATGGGCTTGGCATCCCTGGTTTTGAAGGTTCTCATTATCCATCCTGTCATTTTTCGAGCAGATGCAATTGCTACATTGTTATGGTCCTTGAAGGTGAGATCCTCTGACATGAACACTCCCAGGTCTTTGACATTAGTTTTTCGCTCTATTGTGTGGTTGGAATTAGTTTTGTACTCCGATGAGATTTTAATTTCTTCACGTTTTCCGTATCTGAGTAATTGAAATTTCTCATCATTGAACTTCATATTGTTTTCTGCAGCCCATTTAAAGATTTGGTTTATGTCTGCTTGGAGTCTTGCAGTGTCTTCAACGGTGGACACTGTCATACAGATTCGGGTGTCATCTGCAAAGGAAGACACAGCACTGTGGCTTATATCCCTGTCAATGTCTGATATGAGGATGAGGAATAAGATGGGAGCAAGTACTGTGCCTTGTGGAACAGAGCTTTTCACAGTAGCTGCCTCAGACTTTACTCTGTTGACTACTACTCTTTGTGTTCTATGTGTTAGGAAATTATAAATCCATCTACCAACTTTTCCTGTTATTCCTTTATCACGCATTTTGTGTGCTATTACACCATGGTCACACTTGTCAAAGGCTTTTGCAAAATCTGTGTATATAACATCTGCATTCTGTTTATCTTCTAGAGCATCCAGGACCTTGTCGTAGTGGTCCAGTAGTTGGGACAGACAGGAGCGGCCTGCTCTAAACCCATGCTGTCCTGGGTTGTGCAATTGATGGGTATCAAGATGGGTGGCGATCTTGCTTCTTAGAACCCTTTCAAAGATTTTTATGATATGGGACGTTAGCGCAATTGGTCTGTAGTTCTTTGCTATTGCTTTACTGCCCCCTTTGTGGTAGGCAGAGTTTTGTGATAATTTATAGTCAACAGTGTATAATAATAAATGGGTTTTGCAAGAGACATTTTTAGGGCCACAGGGTCACAGCGCCTGGGAAAATAACTCCGTGGCTTGGTGGCAAAAACTCATTTCACACGGTGAGGGTCCGGGTTCGATTCCCGGCGAAGGGGTGGAAACATCGGAAGTGTTTCCTTACACCAGTTGTCTATGTTCAGCCATCAGTAAAATGGGTACCTGGGTGTTAGTGGACTGGTGTGGGTCGCATCCTGGGACAAAACTGACCTAATTTGCGGGAAATGCTCAGCATAACAAGCGGCTTTCTATATAGTAGTATGTCATTGATGTCAGCTATGGTCTGTATACCTTGTACATGTACTTGTAAATAAAGATATTATTATTATATCACTTGTGCGCTTTTGTTTTCGACCTCATGGTTTACATGGACTCGTCCTTCCGAACTGAGAGGTTACTTGTGTCCTCAAAATATAATCACTTAAAAGAGTAATATTAGGTAGCTCTAAACCCCCGGGGTTATAAAGAGGCTGGTGTAATGAAGCAAATCAGCCCCTCAAGTATTATTTATGTAAGGTGTGATAAATATTCCTTGTGGAAGAATCAGGAAAATTTATTAATTTTCTTGAATCAAGAGCCCTTCCCAGGCATCATGGCACCCCCCCCATCCTTGATGTGCAACATTACTTTATCAAAACAGCATCAATATTTAATGTGTGTGTGACGCAACAATTAATATTTGCACCAAGAACTCATTTCAGTTGTGACCGGGTGTGGACTTGTGAATTGCTCATTACTTTATAATTTGTTCATGATTGTAACCATGTATAAATGTAAGTAAGTAAATTTACTTACTTACATGATTCATTACCTTTGTAACTTGTGAGTTCATTACCTTTGTAACTTGTGAGTTCATTACCTTTGTAACTTGTGAGTTCATTACCTTTGTAACTTGTGAGTTCATTACCTTTGTAACTTGTGAGTTCATTACCTTTGTAACTTGTGAGTTCATTACCTTTGTAACTTGTGAGTTCATTACCTTTGTAACTTGTGAGTTCATTACCTTTGTAACTTGCTCATTATTATATTATTATAATCATAACTAAGCATTAAACTGTAACTTGCTCAGCTATCAAAACTTTGGGGTCCAGTCCCTGGACCCATTATGTACCTCTGTAATCTTTTGACTACCGCCCACAGGATGGGTATGAGGTGCATAATAAAGATATCAAATTCAAATTCAAATTCAAATTCTTTATTTCATGTAATACAAGGTGGGGGGTACTTATAGTTATACATTAAAGTTGATATTACAAGATGGCCAATAATATGCCTAGGTATGCCTAGGCTTTTCAGGCAGTCTTATGATAGGTCTTACTCAATAGCTACACAATGAATATACAGATTGTAAGGTTAGCTTAGGTTAGGTTTACAAAATTTAGGTACTGGAATTTAAACATTGAGAATTTAACAATTAGTATAAGAAGTTAGCAATTAGTTTATATATTAATGATAAAGGTGATATATTGACATAATATAGTTTCTATATTGGAGTGTCTTAGGCAAACTTATGACTAGCTTAAGTATTATGAAGCAATAGTTGTATTAGAATTTTGGTTAGAACTGTGCAAATTAAGGGGAATCACAGATATCAATAAGTGTATTTTGCTGTGGTTAGTAATGTGCAAATTAAGGAGAATCACAGATATCAATAAGTGTATTTTGCTGTGGATATGTGCAAGATAAAGTAGTTTTCGTATGGTTAGCTACCGGTTGGGTGCGTAAGTGAGATAAGATGTTTTTTAACGGTGCTTTTGAAAATGGAGGTTGTCTGCAGTTCTAGAGTTTTCAGGCAGGGAGTTCCAGATTTTAGGCCCTTTTATGCGCATTGAATTTTTGTATAGATTTAGTCGGACACGGGGAATGTCAAAGAGATGTTTATGTCTGGTATTATGTCTATGGGTCCTGTCACAACTGTCAAGAAAGTGTTTTAGCTCAGGGTTAAAGTTGGAATTAATGGTTCTATAAATGTAGATAGCAGAGTAGTAAGTATGGATGTTCTGGACAGTGAGTAGGTTTAGGTCTTTGAAGAGTGGGGGGGTGTGCTGCCTAGCGTTGGATTGTGTGATAATTCTTACTGCGGCTTTTTGTTGGGTTATTATTGGCTTTAGGTGGGTAATTGCTGTTGATCCCCATGCACAAATGGCATATGTGAGGTAGGGATAGATGAGTGAGTAGTATAGTGTGAGTAGGGCTGATTGTGGTACATAATACCGTATCTTAGAGAGGATCGAAAACAGTTTCGGAAACTTTCTTTGTTATGTGTTGGATATGGGTGCTGAATTTCAGGCTGCTGTCAAGGTGAAGGCCCAGGAACTTGCCCTCGTTATGTCTAGCAATAGGTGTAGAGTTGATCTTAATGTTTAATTGTGGATCATCTGTTCTGTTGCCAAACATAATATAGAAGGTCTTATCAGTGTTGAGTGTAAGTTTATTGGCTGTCATCCATGTTAATATTTTTATTAATTCGTCGTTAACAATGGTATTAAGCGTGGCAAGGTTTGTGTGGGAGATGACATAAGTTGTGTCGTCAGCAAAGAGTATTGGTTTCAGGTGTTGTGATACATTGGGAAGATCATTGATGTATAAGATTGTTGTTGTAGGTTCGCCGGTATGTCCGGCCCGGGTCTTCTCCAAATGGTGACCCGGAAGAGCAGGGGACCAAGGACACTTCCCTGCGGTACGCCGGTGTCTAGTGGTAGTGTCGTGGAGGATGTGTCTTTAATAGTGACATACTGGTACCTATTAGTGAGGTAGGATTTGAGGTATGCTAGTGCATGACCTCTTATTCCATAGTGGTCAAGTTTGTGGAGTAGGATGCCGTGGTTTACTGTGTCAAAAGCTTTCCTTAAGTCAATAAAAAGTCCTAGTGGATATTCCTTATTTTCAAGTGCTGTGTAAAGCAGGTCTATCATTTTTACTATTGCATCGTTAGTGCTTTTATTTTTCCTGAAGCCAAATTGGCAGGGGTTGAGTATGCTTTGTGTCGTTATAAACGAGTATAATCTCTTGTGCACAAGTTTCTCGAATATTTTGGATAGCAATGGTAGATTTGATATAGGCCTATAGTTATTTACGTCTGTAGGGTCACCACCTTTGTGTAATGGTGTAACCCTTGCTGTTTTGAGTAGTGTTGGGAAGGTGCTAGTTTCTAATGATTTGTGCTGTATAACCCCTGTGGTTTAGCGCTTCTATTTGATTATAATAATAATAATAATAATTCTAATGATTTGTTAAAAAGTAAAGAAATAGGATATGAAAGGACATGAGCAGCTCGTTTGTATATTAAGGGTGGAACTTGAGACAGATGTCCTGATTTATTTTTAAGTGACTTGATTATCATGGAGACTTCAGTGGGTTCTGTAGGTGCAAGATATAAGGAGGATGGGAAATTCCCATCTAGGTAATCACTTGCTCGGGCATTGGTATCTGGAATTTTACTGGCAAGATTTGATCCTATAGTTGAGAAGAAGTCATTTATCTTGTTTACTGTATCAATAGGCTGTAGTGGTGTTTCGTTTGGTTTAGTTAGGACAATATCCCTATTTTTTTCAGTTTGTTGGTGCCCATAATCTGTGAGAGTGTTTTCCAGGTCTTTTTTATATCTCCTCTTGTTTCAGTGAATCTGCTGGAGTAGTACAATTGTTTGGCTTTTTTTATTAGTTTGGTGAGAACTGATGAATAGTGTTTAACAAACTCCTTATGTATGAGTCCCCGTCTATATTGCTTCTCATATTGATGTTTCTTGTTAATGGATTTTAGTAAGTTGTTAGTTAGCCATGGGCAGCCTAACCGTTTATTCGTAATCTGTTTCATTTTTATAGGACAATGTTTGTTGTATAGTCTATGTAGTTTATTAAGAAAGGTGTCTGTCCACTCATCGATACCCTTGGCATTTGGGAATTCTATAGCCCAGTCAAACTGAGATAGGGTGTCTTTCAATGCTTCAGGCAGGAAATACCAAATCTTGGGCCCTTTCATGCACAGTGTTTTGTTACACAGATCGAGTTGAACACGCTAAACCCATAAGGGTCATACAGTGTTTTGTCTGATGCCTGTGTTCTGTTGCAGTTACCAAGAAAAAGTTTCAGAGACCTTGAATTGATATTGATTTTCGTAGTATAATGTGGAAATAAATTGAGTCGGGTAAATTTTGTAATCATCTCATAATGTCTTAGTCTCTGGCTTAATTAATGTATGTTAAGTAAAAGGACACAAGTGCAAGTAGTGCAACATTTTAATAATATAATATCTTTATTTAATACAAGTACATGGTATACAGGCCTAGATGACATCCAAATGACATACATACTATATAGAAAGCTGCTTGTTATGCTGAGCATTTCGAGCAAATTAGGTCAGTTTTCGTCCCAGGATGAGACCCACACTAGTCGACTAACACCCAGGTAACCATTTTACACTGATGGGTGAACAGGGACACTAGGTGTCTCATGGAAACACGTCCCTGGTGTTTTCCAGCCGTAGCGGAGGAGATTCGAACCTCAGACCTCAGTGTGTGAGCCGAGTGCACTAGCAATGTTTCACTCTCCCAGTTGCAATTGAGTCCTTTTACTTAACATATTGTCTGTAATTCTACCAATATTAATATACTTAATGTGGTATGGGTTCCTTTCAGATGAGTTTGATACCAACTTCTGGCAACCATCCAGCTGTTGGTGTTACCCTGCTACTATCATCGGTGCTACAACAGCTGTTGTCCTGCAAGTGTGCTCCATGAGTGAATGTGGTTACACCAAATTCTTCCCTTTAGTTCATTATTATTGCTGAAATTCATGATGGATGTTACACCTAGGAAGCGTGCAAGTACTGTAGCTCTCAGAAAACATACTGATTTGAGTATCAGACAGACTGTCAAAAATTTGAGCCTAGCAAAGTCAACTGTTGGTCAGATTCTGAGGAAAGCTTATGACACTGGTGATTGTGGAGCACTGCATTGAGTAAGATGTGGAAGAATATGAAAGACAACACCTCATGATGACAAGGTTATCATAAGAAATAGTGTGAAGAATCCCAAGAAAACCAGCATTTGGCTTAAGCTGGTGTAAATGTTGATTCTTCAACTGTTCGTCGAAGGCTCCTTGAAGATGGCAGAACTGCCAGAAAGCCAGTAGAGAAACAATTATTGACTGCTGCTATGAAGAAAAAACAGCTGCAGTGAGCTCTCAATCATATGGGATGGATGACAGATGAATGGAGACAAGTTATATTTTCAGATATGGCGCATTTTAAAGTACTGTACATGGGTACAGATCAGTGGTAACAAGACAGAGCAAAGGCAAACCTCTTCGAAGCGTACACATTCAACAAAGTGCCAAAACACCCACCTAAGAAGTTGTTTTGGGGTAATTTTACTGCTAAAAGCTCTGTACAGCTTCTTATTGTTGAAGGAATGATGAACAGTGACAAATGCAAGACAATCCTGGCAACTCATTTGCTTCCCAATTTAGAAAGACTTTCCTGATGGAGAAGGCATTTTCCAGCAGGATCTTGCTCCATGCCACACTTCCAGAAAAATGCTCACATTCTTCGAAGAATGAGCTAAGCATTATAAAGTGGCCTGGAAATTCTCCTGACCTCAACCCAGTTAAGACTGTTCAACTGTGGGGAAGCTAACTGATGCTGTTATTAGGGCCTGGTACCATGATGAACATGCTTTGCTGCATGCTTTGGCATGCAGCAATTCTTTTAAAAGCAAATTATTATTATAATCATAGCTAAGCGCTAAACCCACAAGGGTTATATTATTATTAGAATTGTGGGGGAGCGCTAAACACGTAGGATTATACAATGCATGTGGGGGAGGGTTGATGGAAGGTATTCAGGCTTAATTCAGGGAACTGGAGCACAGATCCAATTCCCTAGATCAAGAGCCCCTCACCAGCATCAAGGAACCTCCCCTGAGGGGCACAAGGGTTATAAAAGCATAGGGTAATATCTCTTATTAAATAAATTATCTGTCTTACCATTGCCATGTATTTTTCAAATAAACATTAATTTTCAAAATAAATGTCTTATTTCATTACTGTCCCAATTAATATGCACACTACTGTATATAGTAGGCACCGTATTTCAAGCGCACATTTATATATTAAGTAAGTTAAAGCTTTTGAAGAGTGAGAGTTTGTTGTCTAGCATTGGAATGGGTGGAAGTCTGCACAGCAGCTTTTAGTTGGGAAATTATTGGTTTTACATGATTTGGTGTAGTAGATCCCTAGGCACAAATACCATGGGTAAGGTAAGGATAAGTTAGTAACAAAATGCAAGTAGTGCTGTCTGACATACACTGTATCATATCTTGCAGAGGATGCCTACTGTTTTGGAGACCTTGGTTATGTTCTGTTCTGGATGTGGATATTAAATTTCAAGTTGCAATCAAGGTGTAGCCCTAAGAATTTACCCTCAGTGAGGTTTACAATGGAAAAACTGTTGATCATTTGTTTAGGTGGGTAGTTGAAGGTGTTTACAGACATCATGAAGTAGGTTTTGTCAATGTTAAGGGAGAGTTTGTTAGTAGTCATCCACATAGATATTCTTAGGTGCTCCTCATTAAGTGTCGCTGAGAGAGGTCGTATATGAGTATGAGATGATTAAAGTTGTCACTGCGAACAGAACAGGTTGAAGGAGGTGAGATGTGTTGGGAGGTCACTAATGTATATTATTACAATCAAAACCAAGCACTAAACTCACAAGGGTCATACATGAAGAAGAGCAAAGGGCCAAGAACACTGCCTGGAGGTTCTCCGACATAGATAGGTTAAGTTGACAAGGTAACACCGTTCATAGACATACTAGTGTCTATTGCTATTAGATAATGTTCTAATTTAAGGTACAGGATGATGCTGTCCACTGTACTGAAAGCTTTCTGCAGGTCTATGGAGAGGCCCAGAGGATATTCAGTATTTTCAAAAGCTGCATAAAGCAGATCAGTCATTTTAATAATTGCATTATAAATCTATAGTGGAGGGGAGGAGGGGCAGGGGTCATCCTAGGAAAGGATGGAGGGAGGGAGTAAAAGAGGTTTTGTGTGCAAGGGGCTTCGACATGTAGCAGGGATGTGTGAGCGTGTTAGATAGGAGTGAATGGAGACGAATGGTTTTTTGTGACTTGACGAGCTGCTGGAATGTGAGCAGGGTAATATTTTGTGAAGAAATTCAGGGAAACCAGTTAGCCGGACTTGAGTCAGGGAGGTGGGAGGTACAATGTCTGTACTTTAAAGGAGGAGTTTGGGACACTGGCTGTTTGGAGTGACATCTGAAGTGTCGTATCTGAGCACCTCTGCAGACAGTGATTATGTGTGATAAATATGCATACATCAAAAATAAAAAATATTTTTTATGGTTTTCTGATGAGAACTAACATTTATTTATCATTTCAATCTTTTAATAAGGCATGGGTACATACAATTCTTTCAAGTTTCAGAAAAATAATTCCAATGTCATTATCAAAATTAATTATTTTAAAGAAAGGAACAGGCCCAAGATGTGTGTCTATCTTAATTAAATGGAGATGAAAATATTCTACAATAATATGTTATCTGAGTAAGGGCAATGTTTCAGAGCTAAAACACATTAAAGTAAGTTAACTGACACTTACACAGCCTGTGTATTTTGGGAAATATGACAGTTCAAATGTAGCAGCACTTACAAATATGTTACATTCATCATGTAATTCACCAACATAATTGTAACATTTGTAGAAAACACTTATTGTAAATGAATAATCAACTTTCTGTACTTAATCACAATAAAAATACTTTTGGCCCTGCTAACATGTGAAGAGAATTGGAATAATTTTCAACAAAACATATCTCTAATTACCATTTTTAACCAAATCTGAGTGATGAATAGCACCCAAAACAAAAGAGAAATTGTGACTGCTTAAAAATATGATTGACCTGCAATAAGTTAGTAGTGATACTAGAAGAGGGATGCAAATCCTAAAGAAATTATGGATGATACAGTATAATGCTAAAATAGCACCGCTGATTGCAGGGAACTATAAGCCTGAATAGTACTAACAATAGATATAATGTACAGGTATATTGCATGATTCATAAACAAAAAGTTTAAAACAATATTTGGGGCTGAACAGATAATGCATTCCACTGTTTCTTCCCAAGTTTACGGCTTTCCTCCATATATCACTGAATAAATGAATAAACATTTTGCAGGTGTAATGTTGCATGTCATGATGAAATTACACTGGCAGTTGAATCATTATTCCACAAAAAAATAACTACTGTATTTATAACAATGCTACTAAACTGTATATGGTAATTCAATATATAATAATATTATTTAATTTTCCGCCTCCTTTAATAACTACTATACTGTATTCAGTAAGATCTTTAAAACCAACATTCTCAGGACAGAACTGCCGGTTTCTCAATCCTTTGTCAAACATGCCATTACTGAATAACTTGACCAATATTGACACTATGTTAATAGAAGTCTTTTCACTATTGAACTAACATTAATGCATATTTGTACAGCAAACAACAATGTGTAGGAGCTGAAATAACACAACTATGCTTATAAACACTAAACAAAATACATACATACATATAAATGAAAACTTTTATTTGCTAAAGTAATTCCACCCCCTCCCTCCATGAAATGCAAATGGGAGCCAAGCATTTGCAACTCATTTGAGTGGATTTGAATGCAAATGTATAACTAAACATTGCTTCAAATGTCTGAGACCAAGTCAAAAGATATTGTAGAACCTTCAAAGGTGAATTTCCTCTTCTCTTTCTCTGTCTCTCTTTTGTTCCCCCTCCCTACCCCTCTCACTGAATAAAAGAAACTGGGGTGGGAGAAGAGGGAGGAGGTGTCATCTCCTTTGCTAGTTGGCTGCTAGGCTATAGTGAGCTCAACAAACTTATATTTATGTGTAATTGGTACTAATGTTCTATTTTGTATGCCAACCCTCCCAAGTTCAGTGATTGTTGTTAGCAGATTCATAAAACTACCTATTTTACATGAACTACTCATGAAATATGAGCAGGGACTTAAGCATTGGCAACTCACTTAATCCCTTTACTGTCGCACCCCTGAAAAATAAGTGCTGATAGTGTTGTGATTCTTCAGAAAAAAAATTATCTTTGGAAATGATACAGAATTTTTTTTCTGAAGGTAATGACAGCAAATAATGAAATATGTTAAGGAAAAATTAAAAAATTACACAGGCACAATTAGAGCATCAGCAATTTTGCCCACCGTTGAGTCCTAATTTAAGCAAATTCCATTGCTCAATTTGACTAATTTCTAGCTACTTCACTAGTATGCCTTCCCTTCTCTTCATTAAGTGCAAGGTCGGTAATTTGGCCAATGTTACATTAAATTCAATTTAGAAACAGTCCTTAATAAACACTAAGTATTACAACCACTAAAGCAACCTATCCTTTGTTCATTAATCACATCTCCAGGCTTAACCTTATTTCTCACATTAATAATACAGTGGTACCTCGAGTTACGATGGTCCCCAAAATCGCCCTTTTATGTAAGTTTATTTTTTTAAATGCTTTTGTAAGTATATTTTTGGGGGTGTAAAAGGACTAGTCTATTTTACATTATTCGTTATGGGGATAAATTCGTTTGGTAATGGCACTTGAACAGCATTCTCGAACGAAAAAATATCGTAACTCGAGGTACCACTGTATATGTATAACCAAGAATGATTGATCAGTTTAGACCATCCCAAAATATGAAGTGGACCTAGTAAAACTCCATAAATAGACTGGGAGGAGGGGGGTAAAGGGTACTACCCTTCCTCAAGAAAACTGCAAAAAATCTAATATTTTTGCCACTTTCAGGCCTGTTTCAAGCCATTTAAGGTCTAAAACTGATCAAAATCATCCCTATTTCACTAGTATGTCTTCTATTCTATCAACTGATACCGAGAAACAGCAAATACCATTAACCCTTAAACTGTCCACACGTAGATATACGTTCACTCGCGTAGCTGACCGAGTATTTTGAGAAAAAAATAAATTGTTCTTTTTCTTTAAAATGAAGAGTGCATTTTGTTTGTCATTCCCAAATTTTGTAATACTACACACACTGAGTGCACAGACCCATTCTCTAATCTCTAGGCAACTCAGGCTTATCGTGGCAAGGTTAAAAGCATTTGAAAACGTAGATCTACGTTCGGTCAGCTACGCGAGTGAACGTATATCTACGTGTGGACAGTTTAAGGGTTAAAACCGCCCAAGAAAATACGTACTTCAAAGCTGATATTTTAAACCAAACACAGGGTCGATTTTCCCATCATGTCCTGGGTGGGGCAGGATTTGTTTTTTATACTGTGCATGCCCACCACACAGACCCATTCTTTCAAGTCTAGTACAAAATTTACCTCTCTTAGCATATTTGAAGATGCTGTGCATAAAATGCATATCTACATGAGCAAAACTGATGTCAATAATGTAGATCTATATGGGAGACAGTAAAAGGGTTAAGTGAATTAAAATTAAAATTTATGACAACATATGGTGTTTTAAACATGAGTCCAGACTGCAAGATATAATAAACCTTTCAAGATGAATATTAGTTCTCCCCCCTTGCTAATATAACTACTAATATCTCCCCCCCCCCAAAAAAAAAAAAAAAAAAAAAATCCTAAACCTGTACATGTCATATAGTGCTACTCTCTTCTCTGTTATCTTTCACTCACAAGGTATTTTTATTATTATTATAGTCATGGGGGAAGCACTAAACCCAAAAGGGTTACATACAGCCCCTTGGGAAATAAAGGCATTCAGGCTCAATTCAAGGAATTGGAGGACAGGTCCAATTCTTTAAATCAAGAGTCCCTCAACAGCATTAAAGAACCTCCCTTGAAGGGCACTCAGAAGGTAGAAGATGAGCAGAAAGGAAGTGGATGAAGCAGGAGGTGGCCATCTCCTTTAGTGATCACTGTCACATAATCTTTTAAAAAGATATGTTCATTGTATCTCAAACCTAATATATTTAATAATTATGTAATTCACTTTCATTGTGAATTTACTTGCCATTTTGCGAAAAAAATTTCAGAACAGAATTAGTGTACCAGAAGGTGTTGACTTCATAAGATTGTACTGTGATGGACAATCTGCAGTTTTCAAGTAGCAGTTTTTGAAAGAATGTTGTGCTGGTTTCCGATTTCCTTGCATATAATTACCAGAAAGAAAAATGCATTTTGAAGTTGTCTGTGTGGATGCAGCACATATACAGTATTAAGAAAGAACCGATTGTTAATGTTAAGAATGAGATGAGGTTTGAATGTCCTAGCAGAGAGTGAAATAACGGGAATAAGAATGATAAAATTTGAACAGGAAAACAGTCAGCTCTATCAGGGAGAACAAGAACCAAATGAGTTAACAGCGATGCTGAATGGAAAATTGTAAGAGGAAGAGAAAGTATAAATGATTAAATTCACAATGTGTGTGTGGTTTAAAGTATAAGTGAGATGTGAGAATCAGGAAATAGTGTGCATAGGGATGAAAGTAGTGTTTAGGGTAAGATTCTGAGAGAGTACGATTCTGGGGAAAGCCTTAAAAAGCTAATTTTGAGACACTTTAATGCTAAAGTGGCAGACAATTACATGGAATGTGACATTAGGGAAGTTTAGAGTGCCACATATAAATGACAGTAGAGAACCTTTAATTGAATTCTATATTTCAATAAATAAAAAAATAAAAATATTTAAGAGTTATGATAAAGTGAATGACAGTAGCTTTCTAGGCCAAATCCAAGAAGATAAAAGGTTACACGGCAAAGTTTTTGAATGCTCATGTAGTTTAGTTTGACATGTTTCATCATTCTTTAACCCTTTGGGGGTCGGTGCCGTACTGGTACGTTTTACGAGCAGGGGTCGGTGCCGTACTAGTACGTGTAAATTCTAGCGGCCTCAAATTAAGTGGAAAACGGCTGGTAGCCCTACATATGAAAGAATGGGTCTATGTGGTCAGTGTGCGCAGTATAAAAAAAATCCTGCATCACACACTGCATAATGAGAGAAAAAAACTCTGACCGTTTTTTTCGTTTAAAACAGCGACTTTGCAGTCTATTTTCGTATGGTATTTATTGATGTATTCTTGTTTTCTTGGTCTCATTTGATAGAATGGAAGATATATTACAGAAATAGAAATGATTTTGATTGGTTTGACAATGACAAGTACCTTGAAATTGAGCTCAAAGTAGTGAAAATGTTCGATTTTTGACGATGTTCAAGAGTAAACAAATCACACCATGCGTCCAATATACATCAACTGGCGAGTCTAATATTCATGCACAAGTGCTCTGATATTATTTATACCATTTATACAATGATGCAGTTGTATACATAACAGTAAATCTTCTATTTTTTGTGAGAATAAAAATTCAAAATGAAAATCAAAAGTAATGTAAGAGGGGCCTGGAGACGTGACTAATGAACAGAGATGATGTTATTTTAGTGCCAGGAATGTCTGCCTTGTTTATTCTGGACCCTATTTTGAAATTGGCATCGTTTGAAATTTGTGTGAAATTGGCCAAATTGCCATTTTCTGACCACTATTTTGGGTAGTTGAAATTGGTAAATAGGCAATTTCTTGTACTCAATCGATAGAAGAAATGGCGTTCTAGCGAAATAGCTATAATTTTAATAGACTGAAACATAGGAATTTCCCGAAAATAGGGCTCAAAGTGGGCGAAATCGCCAATGCGTAAATGTCATCAATACCGCTAACTTCGCGAAAGCATAATTCCATTAGTTTTCGATCAAATTTCATAATTTTGGTAGCGTTATGATCGGAAAAAGATTCTCTATCATTCCATAAGAAAAATGTTTTTTTTTTTTTCCAAAAAAATTTCGACACCAGGAACAGGTTTCCGAGAAGGCCTGTTGACCCCCAAAGGGTTAATGGTAGCTAGAGTATATGTAATAGGCAATACAAGAAAAATGGTGTCAGTAGTAAACCAGAAGTAAAAGTGAATGAATAAAAGTGAAGGATAGTTAGTGAGAGGCATGAAAGACTTGTAACAAAGATTGACTAGATAGATATAAATGATAATGAAAAGGTTGTTCAAATGGTTTACTGTGGGTTTAAGAACAGTATTAGTCTTCTTTCTTTCTTTTAAAAAAACCAGCTAATATCCCACCAAAGCAGGGTGGCCCAAAAAGTAAAACGAAAGTTTCTCTTTTTAACTTTAGTAACGTATACAGGAGAAGGGTTACTAGCCTCTTGCTCCTGGCATGTTAGTCCCCTCTTACGACACGCATGACTTATGGAGGAAGAATTCTGAATAGAATAATTTTTTTTAAAACATGTCGGCCATTTCCCACCGAGGCAGGGTGACAGAAAAAGAAAGAAAAACCCCAAAGAAAGAAAAACACTTTCACCATCACTCATACATAATCACTGTCTTTGCAGAGGCGCTCAGATATGACAGTTGAGAAGTCCCTCCAAACTGCCAATATCCCAAACCCCTCCTTTAAAGTGCAGGCATTGTACTTCCCATTTCCAGGACTCAAATCCAGCTAACTGGTTTCCCTGAGTTCCTTCACACTCCAACAGCTCATTAGGTCCCAAAAACCATTCGTCTCCATTCACTCCTATCTAACACGCTCACGCATGCTTGCTAGAATTCCAAGCCCCTCGCCCACAAAACCTCCTTTATTCCCTCCCTCCAACCTTTTCAAGGACGACCCTTACCCTGCCTTCCTTCCCCTACAGATTTATACGCTCTCCAAGTCATTCTTTGTTCCATTCTCTCTAAATGACCAAACCACCTCAACAACCCTTTTTCAGCCCTCTGACTAATACTTTTAGTAACTCCACACCTCCTAATTTCCACACTCTGAATTCTCTGCATAAAATTTATACCACACATTGTCCTTAAACAGGACATCTCCACTGCCTCCAGCTGCCTCCTCGCTGTAGCATTTACAACCCAAGCTTCACACCCATATAATAATAATAATAGTAATATTTATTTAGACATGGTACAATGATACATAGGTATAAATGAGATGTACATGCCAAAAGCCCCTAATATGCTGTGCATTGCGGGCATTCTTAAAACTATTTAATAGTAGTCTACATGGTAAAAAAATTATGGTTGATAATTTATAAAATAAGTATAATTGTGTATCTAAGTTATAAAGTTTGAATATAAGTTGAACATAATAATTTATTAATTGTAGCAATGCAACTAAATGAGTGAGATAACAATTTAAAACAATTAATTGCATTGCAGTTACAGTTTACGTGGTCATTATAATGTAAATGTTATAGAAACAGTTAGCTTAGTATGTATTATTCATAACAGGTTTTTACATTTAAGTGATTAATCAGGTTTTTACATTTAAGTGATTATTCTACTTTGTTGGGAATCTTTGATATTGAGCATTTAGGTTTGGGTGAGAAGGTGGTTTTTTAGCATCGTTTTGAATTGGGGTACAGGCAGGGTTTCTTTGGCAATAACAGGTAATGAATTCCAAATTTTCGTGCCTTTTATATGCATTGAGTTTTTACATAGTGTTAGATGGACACGGGGAACATCAAGGAGTGATCTGTGTCTAGTGTTATGGTCATGTGTCCTATTAAAATTGGTAAGGAGAAGTTTGAGTGGTGGGTTAATATTTGCATAGAGTGTTCTATGATTGTAATAGGCACAGTAAAAAGTATGAATGTCTTGTATGGTGAGTAAGTTTAGGTTTTTGAATATTGGTGGAGTATGTTGTCTAGAGTGTGAATTTGTTATCATTCTAACTGCTGCCTTTTGTTGTGTTATTAGTGGTCTGAGATGAGTTATTGATGTAGAGCCCCATGCGCAGATTCCATAGGTGAGGTAGGGGTAAATGAGTGAGTGATATAGGGTAAGGAGAGCTGGTTGTGGAACATAGTACCGTATCTTGGATAGTACTCCCACGGTCTTTGAGACTTTCTTGGAAATTTGTTGTATATGTGTCTGAAATTTGAGGCCACTGTCAAGATGGATTCCTAAGAATTTTCCCTCTGAGTTTTGTGATAGGGGACCCGTTTATCATTATGTTAAGTGTTGGTACCACTATACTTTCATACATTCCCTTCTTTGTCTCCACAGATACCTCAACACACCACTCACCTTTTTTTCTTCATCAATTCTATGGTTAACCTCATCCTTCATAAACCCATCCGCTGACAAATCAACTCCCAAATATCTGAAAAAATTTACTTCTTCCATAATCCCTCTCTCCAATGTGATATCCAATTTTTCTTTATTTAAATCGTTTAATACTCTCATCATCTTACTCTTATCTATGTTCACTCTCAACTTTCTACCTTTACACACCCTCCCAAACTTGTCCACTAACCTTTGCACCTTTTCTTTAGAATCTCCCAATAGTATAAATATGTATAAATATATGCAGTAAATATTTGTAGTTACAGGAAGATGGATGAATGAATGGTGCAATGCGAGCTGATAAAAAGTAGCAACTGAAAAAAGTTGGCCAATTCTGATTGATTTTCTTTTAATAATATACTGCATAAAGGAAGTGGGATATACAGTGGACCCTCGGTTAACGAATACCCCGGAAATCGTGCAATTATGTAAGTATAATTTTGTAAGTTCTTGTGGAAGTGTATTTTTGGGGGTCTGAAATAGACTAACCTACGTGAAATTTTTCCTTAAGGGAGTAAATTCGTTCGGTAATGGCACTTGAGCAGACTTCAGGAGTGAAGTTTTTACGAAACTCGGGGGTCCACTGTACTGAGAAGAAAAGAAAATTTAAAATATTGTACAAAGGAGACAATGAAAGAAAGGGTGTCATTATCAACAAATACGGCTGTCAGAAAATGCCTCGGAAGAAATATTTTGGAGCAAATGAATGTCATTTAATTAAGTGCTGAGATGCTGGATAAGGAACTGGAGATATTAAAAAGACGGAGAGTATTTTAAAACAAGTGAATTTAGATGATGAAACTAAGGCAGAGATTTCATGCATAAGGAAGGCTTAATAATGTGGTTTGTTAGGAGGGAAGAACAAGAATTGAGTATGGAGAAAGTGGTTACTGTATAGTGTATGATGTCTGTTAATTGTTCCAGGAATCATCATCCCTGAAGCCATCTCAGACCAGGCCTCCAAAATTGTAAAGAAAATATTCCTTAAATAAGAGCTATTAACAAAGACCCTTGAAAATAAAGTTCATACTGAATGTAAGCTGAAGTTTATATGGTTTACCTGCATTTTTGCATATTCATGCAACAAAGAAAATACAGCCATCCTGACAGAATGCAAAATGTTTTAAAGGCTCCAGTTTCATTCAAATGGGAAGATAGTAATATCCCACTGGATGGTCACTATCTTGTTTTTTTTTTTACACATTGGCCATCTCCCACTGAGGTAGTGCGACTCGAAAAAGAACACTTTCACCGTCACTCATTCAATCACTCTCGTCACAAGCATGCTGACTATCACAATTCAGATGGCCCTCCACTGTCAATCAACCTGAAAGTGAGAAAAGTTGTGGGGATGGATATGATTGAAATGCTGAAAAAAAGATGGGGATACAGTTTTAGAATAGTTCAAGAATGGTTGGTGCATTTATGAAAGAATGCAAGGTAGGTAGGTGGCTTGGGAACTTGAAGAGCACTCTGTGTAGATCACTGAGTACTCTAGGCAATAAAAAAGCAAATGCTACAGCAACAAGAATAAAAAAGACAAAGTTAACAAACAAGAAAAACCTACTAGCATGAATAAAACATACATAACAAAAAAAAAATGATACCAGGTTAAAATAACTAGCATGTTAAAAACTCCTTTAAATTCTTAAGCGTCTTCTAAAACTTACCCAAGGAGGAAAGGTACCTATGGACTGGCAGAGTGCAAGCATACAGTAGTTCCACATGTGTGTCAATAAGTACGTATAAAGTTCGCCAGGTCACCACCTGGAAAAGACCTGGGCCAGGACAAGACTGGCGAACCTATTACAATACAATACAACAAGCAAAAGTGCTCAGATTATAATATACTATATACGTATATATATTTTTTTTTTACTATGGTAGTTTTGCTTAAATGCATTCATGCATATTAGCAAAATTCCTTGCCATAAATACAGTATATACAAATGTTTATGTATAATACTGTACATATATGTATGGCATACTTAAAAAGCCAATTTGGCCAAACAAACAGAAGCCAAAAATTAAAATTTTCTTAAACTTTATCTCTGGTATGACAGTAACTGACTGAATCACAGTTAATGAATTTCCTTCTTTCAGTCACCTGACTTGGGTGGGGAAATTCGCAGTGATGGAAAAAAAAAAAAGAAGACAATCACAGAAATTAACAGGGTATAGTATGCATTTTCAATGTTTTGAACAAAAATTTACTTAGCAACCTGGCCTACTCTTAATAAATTTACAAAATATAATACAGCTTAATCCTACTAAACTTATCTAAAGGGAAGCCTAAATTTAGTTAAAGCAGGGGTGCCACTAGCATGATAAGAGACAACACAATAAGTGTCAGGGGCCCAAGACTATTCAACTGCCTCCCAGCATACATAAGGGGGATTACCAATAGACCCCTGGCTGTCTTCAAGAAGGCGCTGGACAGGCACCTAAAGTCAGTACCTGACCAGCCGGGCTGTGGTTCGTATATCGGATTGCGTGCGGCCAGCAGTAACAGCCTGGTTGATTAGGCCCTGATCCACCATGAGGCCTGGTCACAGACCGGGCTGCGGGGGCGTTGACCCCCGAAACCCTCTCCAGGTATACTCCAGGTATATCAACAAAAGTCTAAGATAGTAATGATACTCCAAAATTCATTATATTCTACAACACTATACTTTCCCCCTCATGTACCCAAACCTCATATAGAAACTGTGCCTGGGAATCCCCTCTGGCAACACACCTCAAACCAATTATAACTCAACAGAAGGCAGCTCTCAAAACAATCACAAACTCTACCAATAGGAAATACACTATGCCCTTATTCAAATTCCTAAACCTACTAAATATAAATGCAATTCATACTTACTGCTGTTCAATCCACATGCTCAAAACATTACAATGTAATGCCGAACTGGGGCAATTCCTAAAAAATTGCAACAAAATACAACCACCACACCAGAAAAAAACCAAACCATACCACGGGTGGGTTTCGAACCCGCGGTCTGGAGTTTTGAGACTCTCTGACCGCGGGTTCGAACCCCACCCGTGGTATGGTTTGTTTTCAATCATGTCATTACGATTTCATAAACCACACCAGAAACATATCTCTTTGATATCCCTTGTGTTCAATTTAACATATACAAAAATTCAATGCAAATTAAAGGATCAAAGATTTGCAATAACTGATCAAACTGAAATACAGCCTAGACACTAGTTAAATCCTTTACTCCATGGGTATTTGTAAATACTATTTACCATTTTGTATTTATTTTATAGAGTACTGAACTTTGTTACTTAAAATAATCATTGCATCTAGTTTCTAAATTACTGTATTAAAAATCACCTAAAGTTGTAAAAAAGAAATTGTACCTGAGAACTTTATTTATTTTATTGTAAATTAACTCAATTTTTCTTATTGTCATGCACCATGCTATGCTTTTCTTCCACATATATTATATTTATTATATCCATTAAAATTACTTTTGTTCTATATACAGTACACCCCCGGTTTTCGTAATTAATCCGTTCCAGAAGGTTGCCCGAAATCCGAAATGGCCAAAAACCGAAGTAATATTTCCCATAAGAAATTATTTAAATCCCATTAATCCGTTTCAGACACCCAAAAATATTAAAAAATAAATTTAATAGAGAATAACTGTAGTGTTGCAGTTGTAGTCTTAATGTAGGGCGAGAGGTGAGTAGTATTTATTTGTAGGAAGTCAGTGTAGGTAGCCGGTAGATGTAGGTACACGAAGTAGGTACACGTATGTAGTCCGCCTGGGTTATACCTACCAAGGCCGACAGCCATATTATTACCATTGACATAGTACCATGTTCACTGAGTTTAATCGTTTCTAACAACTACCTTTAGATGTAATCATAAACAAAGGGAGAAGTAATGAATAATTCATGCCGAGAATTGTAAACAAAAGCGTTAAGGGCGGTGACTGGCCAGACAGGAGATTCATAGTTTTCTCTAGCGCTGGATGCTGGACCAGAGAAAACGTAATGTTTTCCCTCCATCCGACTCACCACTCGATAGCATATAAACATTGCATGTTTATATGCTATGCAGTAACATGTTTCTTATATAATTTTGAAGAAAATATCATAGATGGATTAATGAAAATGTCTATATTAACCTAAAATAAGACATTTAATGTGCCCAAAAGTGATTATTATTACGTATTAGTTAAGACTAGAGGGACACTCTTAGTGAACGAGTAACAAAGGCATGTTTACATGCTATGTACAGCTTCTCCTCACTTAACCACGGAGTTCCATTCCTAAGACCACGTCGTTAAACGAAGTTGTCGCTGAGTGAGGAGCATACTATAATGGTAGTGAGTTTGTGTCAACCATCTTTGATATTATTTTAATGTCACCTATGCACCATTTATAACATTTCTGATATATTTTTAAATGTTTATACAGTAGTGTACTGTATATTGAAATAAACAGAATAGAGGAAATCAGCTCTAATATACATTACGTATTTAGGTATGAATACTGGTCAGAGAGCCAATCGTAAGTCCAAGGCGTCGGTAAACGAGTATGTCGCTAAGTGAGGAAAGGGTGTAATGTGTTTCTTATATAATTTTGAAGAAAATATCATAGATGGTTTAATGAAAATGTCTATATGTATTAACGTAAAATAAGACATTTAATGTGCCCAAGAGTGAGTCACAAACGTATGAGCGGCCCAGGTGCACGCAGCTGGTACCAACGATTTCCGAGTGGATGCTCTAAATCCAGGGGGAAATTTCACCGAAAAAAGTGCTCGAAATCCGAATTGCTCGATTTTCAAACCAGCCAAAAACCGGGGGTGAACTGTACAGTGGAACCTCGGTTTTCGACAACTTTTTTCATAAAAATTTTGTCCCAGTTTTCGTTCATCACCTCAGTTTTCGTCCGCCATACCAAATGTGTCCGCCTTCCCGCACCCACACAAAGCATCCCACGCACACGTTTTAAGTCAGTCTGGCTTTGTTTCTTGTTGAGTGAACAAACCCTGCACGTTCATACATTTCATAATAATCCATTGTTTTTTTTATGTACTTGTTTATTGAGTGTGACTGCTAAATAAGCCACCAAGAGGCCAAAGAAAGTTCTGAGTGCCAGCCCTTTGAAAATGAAGGCGAGAAACACGATAGAATTCAAGAAAGAACTCATAGCAAAGTACGAAAGTCCATGGGGTTGGATATGAGTGGCCAGGATGTCAAAGAGTTGGTGGACGACCACAAGGAAGAGCTAACCACTGAAGAGCTGCAACACCTTCAACTGGAACAGCAACAGATTGCAGCTGAAGAAATTGCTTCAGAGGAGGAAGAGAGAGGGAAGAATGTGCCTTCTTCAGTGATTAAGGACATGTGTGCAAAGTGGAGTGAGTTGCAAAGTTTTGTGGAGAAATATCACCCTAACAAAGCTGTTGCAAGCCGTGTCTGCAACATGTTCAATGACAATGCCTTGTTCCATTTTAGGCAAATCTTAAAGAGACGCCAAAAACAAACCTCTCTTGACAGATTTTTTGTGCGACAGGGGTCCAGTGCCAGTAAAAAACAGAGAAGGGAAGTAACCCCAGATAGGGACTTGATACCTGAAGTCCTTATGGAGAGGGATTCCCCTTCTAACCAATAACCTCTCCTCCTAACTTTTCCCTCCTCGCATCTTCCATATGCCAACAAGTCTTCAATTCAATAAAGGTAAAAGTGATGTTAAATGTTCATTTATCCATTTCATTGGACTTCCAGCAAGCATGTGTGAGCGTGTTAGATAGGAGTGAATGGAGACGAATGGTTTTTGGGACATGACGATCTGTTGGAGTGTGAGCAGGGTAACATTGTGTGAAGGGATTCAGGGAAACCAGTTAATTGATTTAGTTGGACTTGAGTCCTGGAAATGGGAAGTACAATGCCTGCACTTTAAAGGAGGGGTCTGGGATAGTGACAGCTGGGAGGGACAATTCTCAGCTGTCGTATCTGAGCTCCTCTGCAAAGACAGTGATTATGTATGTGTGTGGTGATAGTGTTGAATGATGATGAAAGTATTTTCTTTATGGGGATTTTCTTTCTTTTTGGGTCACCCTGCCTCGGTGGGAGACGGCCGACTTGTTGAAAAAAAAAAAAAAAATTTATTTCTCATTGTTTTCTGTATGTAAAACTATAGTTATCTCTATAAAATGTATTTTTTGTTAATACTTTTGGGTGTCTGGAACGGATTAATTGGATTTACATTATTTCTTATGGGAAATATTGCTTCAGTTTTCGTCGAATTCAGTTTTCGTCAGACTTTCTGGAACGAATTAATGATGAAAACCAAGGTTCCACTGTACATCTTAATGTTTTTGTAAACATATATGTAGAATGCTAATGTTTTACCATATCCTTTTTGTCTTATTTTAGGCTTTAGCTTTCCCAAAATGTTCCGCATAACCCAGGACTTTTCATGCTCAATATTAAACATGATCCATTTTTGTAAGATCTATGAATCATGTGAAAACAAACTGGTTAGCTGGACTTGAGTCTTAAGAGGTGGAAATTACAATCCCTTCACTCTAAAGAAGGGGTAGGGATGTTGCAGTTCATTGTCATCTGAACTACAGTGCTGACGCAGTTCTGGCAAGATAGTGATAGAGTGAATGATGGTAAAAGTGTTTATTCTTTTTCAGGCCACCCCACCTTGGTGGGAGATGGCTAGTGTTAATTTATTATTATTATTATTCAACATCAATGAAAATTAAATTTGAAATTCAGATTGATTTTTGCTATTGTAACAAAAATTAATACTGTATATCCTCTGCTTGTGTGGCAGGTCAATCACTGCCAAATTAGCCAAGTCTGTAATTTCAGCCTAGAATGAGTGACATACATATGCTGTACATACATACATACACATAGACTAAGACTATTAAGATGTTTCATATCAACATGGAATATCATTCTTGCAGGTTGACCTCCTCAGCACATAAAACACAAACTTTCTCTATTAAAACAACTTGCAAAATTTAAAATACACTGTTTCCATGAGACTACCCTGAACTCAGAGAACTGGGATGGTCACTTAATGAAAAATCTCACCAACTGCAAAAGAAGAACTGCACGAGAGCCAAGAGCCAGGAGACTGGCATTCAGTTACAAGTAGCAACACTTTATTAAAGTAAAAGCCCATTATTCCACAACACTTTTACATGGAATTTCAACACAGTACAGTACCAATATTATTCAAGATGTAATTTTACAATCATTGTGCATTCTTGTGAGGTAAATTCTTGAGTGGGAAACTGTGTGAAGACAAGGTGTGTGGTGTTAAGGGTGACATATGGATGCTGCCATAAAGTTACATATACAGTATTCAAAAAAAAAAAAAAGTAATTTTCCTTATTTTAATGTGTAATTTGAAAACAAACATGCATTTACAGTATAATCAATTCTATTATCCCAAAACACCTGTGTCAAAACAAATGAAAGAGGAAATATTTGGACATTTTAAGAAAAATCTAATATCCACCACATGAAGTATCACATATTACGCTTTAATTACATATTCACATTCCTTCCTTGAGCATCCTAATAAAAAGCAAGAAAGAATGCAAAGTAAACAAAGATGCATAAAGTGGTAGGTTAGAAGCACCAACAACTGATTATAAGTTATTGACAATGTTTTGCCCACAGTGGGCTTTATCAAGTCACAAACAGATCTGTTTGTGACTTGATAAAGCCCACGTTGTCAATAAAGGATCACATTATACAGCTTGTGTGTTTATATTTCCATTGTGTCGGTATTTTGTACCATTTATTTCCAACTGATTATAAACACAATACAATATTTTATTCAATAATTATATGGAATTTCAGCATAACTGCCATCTATCTACTAAGGATATAATTTTGCAATTGTGTATTCTGTAATGATAAACTTAATAAAGAGCAAGAATATATGTGATGAGAATGATGTGGTGTCAAAGGTGCTTGACATAGAGGCCACCTTGATGAAGTTATATTTATTAAAATAGTAATTCTTTTTCTTTAATATGAATTTTATAAGGAATACACAATTTTCATATTATTCTATCTTGTTATTTTATGCCTAATCTAGCACCTACCTGTGTAAAATGCATAATGCTTTATGCACCTCATACCTTCTAGAGTAATAAACCTAATCAGGATGCAATTCAACAATTATAAGTAGGTACTGAACCCTGCTTCCCGTTATTTTTAATACCAATGAGTTTTTACGCCTTAGTTGTGCTGATCTGCCCTTGGTCTCAAGCAGCTATGATGTAAAATAATCTTGTTTTATCTATTTATTAATCCATGTGAAGCCCATTTTGGCATTGTTTTGTTCATTGAAGCAATGTGTCAATATCCTTCTGGCTTATTTGATACAATATCTAGTCATGCCCTCTTTTTCTTGTGAAATTCCTTATTTACTGTCTCTACCCTGGAATATTTTGTTGTGCAAAAATGATCAATTTTTCTATTCCAAAAAATAAAACAGTCCTAACATTCTTTATTCATAGTTCATTCCCTTCTACTCAGACACCAGTCTTGGTGCTCCCCTTTGTACTTTCATTATTATTATTATAATCAAATAGAAGTGCTAAACCACAGGGGTTATACAGCTGTACTTTCATAAATATAACTTTCTTTTACTAGGTAAGGAATCAACACCAGCACTACATACTTTAGAAATGGCCATACATGTATAAATGTAGGTTCTTGAATGCCACCACATATTACTGCAAGGTTAGCTTATGCTGCTAAATGTCACTGTTTATATGAGCTTCAGGGAATAAGTTTGGGGTAATGGCTAGTCCAAAGACTTTTTTTTGTTTTTAAATTTTCTATGAGCTTCTTCTAATGGTTTCCCATTACCAACTCCCATCTTCATAACTTTTCTTCCAATTGGGTTAAATTTTATTAATTATTTATTCAGCTATTCCTGAAGTCAGTTCAATTTTTACTGCAGCCTCCTTTCATTCCCATAATTTTTGCATCATCTGCAAATAAAATATGTAAGAGACAATCATAGTCCACCACCAATTCTTTCTAAACTACACCCATTACAATACCACCTTGATACTTTAGGACTTACAGTTTTCAATTTTTCAAACATTTCCTTTGTGTTAATACCTTTCCTATTACCCCAGTCTGCTTCCTCAATTTGCACGTTACACTCATTTGGGATACTTGTCTGTGGTTCAGGGCTTACTTCCTGTTACCTTTCTTAAACACTATTATCATATTTGATATTTTTCAATCCTTTTTCCTTCACCCATCTCCACCATCACTAATGATTTGCTAAAAATCAGTATGTCTTGCAGAGTATTTCAGCTCTTAATATGCATATCAATATTCCATCTGGCCCAATACATTTGATGTACAAAGTTCCATCAGGAATCCCTTCTTTTCCTCATTCGTTTCAATGCTTGGTAGTTTTGCAGTATCTGGTTAAACCATTCTTCTGTCTCTAGTATTAGTCCTTAAGCATTTGTAAAAAACAACTGATATCTGTAGATCTCGATGCCCTCCCTCATTTCCTGTGAATTATTTTCTTTCCTTAATGTTATCATTTACTCCTCTAATGTCATTTTCCTTCCAAAATGAAATAATAAAGTAAACTGCTAAACCCAGGTCATACAGCACTGATTTTCCTTCTGATGTGGCTGTGAAGCAGTTTTGGTCCCACCTATGCCTTGGCTGCTATGTCCATTTCAATTTTTTTCAGCATACTTCATCACTCAAATAGTTGATCTCTGCAGTGGGATTTACTCCATACTTTCATTTTTTTTTTTGTTTTTTTACAATTCTGCCCTCTAAAATTGATGACTAAACAATGGGTTCTCCCAGTCTCATTTGTTTTCCTTATATTTGTACTTATGGTTGAAAATCAATTTCTTGGTTTGACCATTTCCCAAATTGATCTCATCATTGAACTTGAACCAGATTAAAAGAATTTAATCCTTTCATAATCACCTTTTCTGTAAACTGCCTAAATTTTCCAATTCACTTCTAGATAAAGTGATCACTTGTAATAAGTGATCACTATCACACGATCAAGACTCACTGGTTCATTTCCTTTTACTATTGTCAGTTCTTCAAAATGCTCTAGGAAGTTTAGCATTATAAATTCCAGCAGCTTACTCTGAACCCTCTTAAAAGCTCCAATTCTTCTAGATAATATTCTAGTGTTGAAACTCCTAAACTTGCCTTGTATGTTTTCTATGCAATTTTATCAGGGAAACCAGTTATTGATTTAGCCGGACTTGAGTCCTGGAAATGGGAAGTACAATGCCTGCACTTTAAAGGAGGGGTCTGGGATAGTGACAGTTTGGAGGGACTATTCTAAACTGTAGTATCTGAGCGCCTCTGCAAAGACAGTGATTATGTATGAGTGAGAAGAAAGTGTTGAATAATAATGAAAGTATTTTCTTTTTTGGGGATTTTCTTTCTTTTTGGGTCACCCTGCCTCGGTGAGAGATGGCCGACATATTGAAAAAAAAAAAAATACGAGGAAACAATCTTAAAAGTCATGCAGATTATTATTATAATCAAATAGAAGCGCTAAACCACAGGAAAGTCATACAGAGTCAAGGAAATGGGAGGTGAACAGATTTGATTCAAGAGATCAAATTCCTTTGATGAGGAGCCCGTCACCAGCAACAAGGCCCCCTTCACCCTAATGAACAATGTTCTTTTCATAATAGTATTTGATTATTATTATTATAATCAAAAAGAAGCGCTAAACAACAGGGGTCATACAGCGCAGCAGGTTAGGGCAGGATGCAGGGAGAATGGGTTGTAAGAGGGAGAGGGATGATTAGTAGGGTATGGAGTGCAGCAGGACAGTGGATAGTATGTAGTTCAACATTGTATCATGTCTAAATAGATTATTATTATTATTATTGAGGTAGAAGGGACTGAGGGGAGTGCTAGAGGTATAATCTTCAGTTTGTGTAGCAAGTCAGTTGCTGTAATAGTATTCGAGTCCTCCATTATTTGTTGGCAGATTGTAACTGACAGAAAGATTATATTTTTTCATAAATGAGCCACTTTTACATGTATACTGTAATGAGAACTAATCATAGCAATTAACATCTCTACAAATCTCAACTGGTTCTTGATCAGAAATGCTACTTTCCCTCACCTCTCTCTCTCTCTCTCTCTCTCCATTCTATCTTCATTATGGGATTATTTTTAGAGTGAGTGGGTAGGATGAATAGTTGTAAATATATTTATTTCTACAAGTACATGTACAAGGTATACAGGCCTAGCTGACATCAATGACATACATACTACTATATAGAAAGCTGCTTGCTATGCAGAGCATTTCGGGCAAATTAGGTCAGTTTTGTCCCAGGATGCCATCCACACCAATCGACCAACTCCAGGTACCCATTTTACTGATGGGGAACACAGACAACCGGTAAAGAAACAGGCCCAATGTTTCTACCCTCGCCAGGCATCGAACCTGGACCCTTGCCGTGTGAAGCGAGAGCTTTAGCCACCAGGCCACGGGGAACTGATGTGGGCCATGAATGCTGATGCTCAGTGGTGGCCTAGTTAATACAGTCACTTATAAGAATGAGAGACTGCTGGTACTCCTTACTTAATTTATTTTCCCAATATGGTAATTTTTTGTATATATTTTGATCCCACAGCACACACAAATGAATGTATGTAAGGTTAGGTCAGAGGGAAGGAGGAATCAAGGTTAGGAATAAGCAGATGGGTGGGCAGGCAGGAAGGTAGGTACGTTGATGCTCACCTACTTGTGGTTGCAGAGGTCAATTCTCAGATTCTGGCCCCATCTCTTAACCTGCCACTTTTCAGATTCACTCCCTCCTAGCTTCATGGGCTCTATCATACCTGCTGTTAAAACTATGTATGAAGCCTGCCTTCACCACTTCAACAATTATTATTATAATCAAAAGAAGTGCTAAACCACAAGGGTTATACAGCACTTCCTCAACAAGATCATTCCACTTCCCAACCACACTGTGACTGAAGACATACTTCTTAACTTATCCAAGATCACATGTCTGAATTTTCCAAAGTGTTTTGTATATTATGTCCCCTCTGGTTCTGTCCTCCAATATTGTTAAGTCCAATTTCATTAGCCTCTCCTTGTAGCTACGTAGTCAGGAGCAAGCCTTGTTGCAAACGTCTGACCTTTTCCAGTCTCTTAACATGCTTTTTCAGGTGAGGGTTTGATACTGTGGCTAACGTGAGTTGTACAAAGAGCCCAGAATAACCAAAATTCCTAAAAATTACTTTAGACAAGCAATGGCTGCAGAGATTATTCAGTTGATGCAAGCCTCTGGCATTATACTGGGCATTAAGCTCACCCCTACATCTTTCAGTGAAGTTTGCAGCTTCCGTCCCCATTTTCCATACCCAGTCTCCAGGTTTCTTGCTCCTTCCCCAATTTTTATGATCTTACATTTACTGGAGTTGAATTCAACCAACCACTTACTGGCCCAGTGTTGCAATTTGTCAAGATCCTTTGGAACCTTTTCTTGTTTTCATCTGTTTTTCTCATCAGCTTTACATCAGCAAACAGGGAATTACTTAATAAATCCCATCTGGAATGTCATTGACAAACCAGAAACCTTACTGGTTCTAAACCCAAACCTTGCAGAACTGCACTAGTTATGTTTC